>JAAXNX010000123.1:0-46034 GCA_036491905.1 Folsomia manolachei | reverse complement strand
TCGAAATATGAAGTAAGAACTTTGTCCATGTCGTCGCTTTCACCGGCAGTGGAAGTATTCATTGTTGTGCTCATTGAGCCTGACGACATTTCTTGACCCTCCTTGGAAATATGTTGCTCTATATTAGTTTTCTTTATGGTATTTTCTTTCTTCGAAGTTTATTTTTAACAATATCAGATTTAGCATTTACTTGTATTTTTTGCAAATACAAATTTTGCCCTAGTATCTATCTCGGGATAACTTGCAATAAATCGTAATTAAAGGTATGGAAGAATGAGCAATCGTCCGGAAGCTGGATAGTTGGTAGAAGAAGTCTCAAAAGCTAGATCACGGGTTTCTCAAATCAAATCATTCAATTAGGAAGTTATGCATATTTTATGGATTATTGGTTTGGAGTCACAGTCGAAATTGCATTGCTTGATTACTTCACGAATTGCATTGGTTGCAGGACACGGTTTCCGTTGTTTTACCCTAAATTAGGTAATTGATTGCGCAATCGAGTATTCCAATTTTAAAAGGTCACACCAATCCAACACGTTTGACGTTCACAAATAGGGTAACTCATTGAGATTTGTTGTATTTAAGTAGTTTAGGATATTATTGAAAAAATTTCAAGACAATCCAGTCGAAATCATTGTTGCTTCTTAAAGTGACCATTGAAATGTCTTTTGGATTCGCTGTGTTGTAATTAATTTGTCGCCAACGTCTTTGGATCGCCTTGAAATGTTCCGTTGAGACAAGTCGAGTTTGAGGGTTGGTATAATGATATTTTAATTATTATCAGTCTTATTTTTTAATTCAATTTATTCCTTTAGCTTCGAGTGACTTGTCCAGTTTTTTTATGTTTCAATTTTGAAATTCTTTTAGTAATTTTTTTGCATGTACGAATTGGATTTTTAACGAATTATCCTCGGAATTCGGACGTGATTACTTTATCTCTGACATAGTAAGGAGCCAATAAGACAAGATTGAAGACGGACACAGAAATCTTTCTTTGTTCCTTCTTAGCAAGTTAACTGCGCTGTTGTTATTTGCACTGGTATATTTAGTCTTCTACCATGATACCACTGAATTTTGACTATATTACAGAAGTAGTGTTAATCTTGACCAATTCATTACATTGTGTTCTGTGCACTATACACTATTTGCTTGCATTGCCTGTAACTGCAGTCCCATGTAGACCCCAGTAATTATGTCTAGCTCCTCCAGTACGAACTAGAAATATTTGCAATGACAAAATAAAAGTTTTATTACTTTATCCGTCCTTAACAATGAGTCGTAAATAATTGCGCGTAAAATTGCCGAATCAATCCTTTCCGTGTTACAGAGACCTTTCAAAATATTTAATGAAGAGATAAAGTTACTCACATTCAATCCAATTCTGGTATTTGGGTAACTACCACATTTTCACAATCAACCAAGTTCGACGCACAAGGAGAAAATAAGGAAAGCAAGTAGTGTTCAAGTATGCAACTGGATTTGAATCAGCCTCAGAATCTTATAGAGTTTGTATAAATATTTCTTAAATTTTTCTACAAAACCATTGTCCAATATTTAGTGGTTAGTTAGTAGCATGGCTGTGAATGTCACACAGCCACATCCAATACAAGAGGTTTTTATGAGGGTAAAAGTATCTCTCTGTATGGAATGATGAGATTTGAGAAGGTGAAATTTGCTGGGTACCATTACAAGAGAGGTTTGGTGATGACGGCTGATCTTTTACCATATCCCGATATACGACCTCAACCAGGCATTGGCATGGTATGGCATTTTCCTTGGTTAATAGTAGATGTAGTGGAAATCCTGTTGGTGAGTAAGCAGCAGCCCAGCAAACCATGCACGGAAACTGAAGCGAAAGGGTTATTTTGTGTGTTATATCATTACACGGTGGTGTGGTACTGGTTACTTGGTTATATTGTGGGGATTGCGTTGGACACTGGATGGAACCCTTGTGATGTGATCCTGGTTGGCGCTAGTGTCCAAATCCATGCTCCAGTTTTACATGGATGATCAGTAAAAAACCCGTACAGTGCCCCATTTGAGAAACCACTTGGTCCTCAACTACAAAACGCCCTGTTAAAGAACTCTGCTAATGGGATTATGAGCTAAATCTCTTGATTTGATTAAGGAAGCAATCCTAATTTAAAATGCCTTTCATGAAATTGCCTTCCACCAACTTTCTCCACTGTAGTTGAAGGAGAAAGTCATGCCATGCAGTATGAGTGGGGAAAGTGCGACTATCCATTTGTTAGCAATGCAGTCGTAGTTGGTGGTGGTGGTGGTATCTCCGGAACTTTCTCTTATCACTCTCACCAACCAAAGTCATCTATCTAGTTGTTAGACAAGGATATTTATTTATATTCCGGAAAAATTTAATCCCTCCCAACTAATACCTCTGCTCATTAGAAATAAATGCAACTTAATGCTCTCAATCCGTCAATATACATAACGATACGTACTCAATCTACCTCTGGTAATTATTTAGAGACAAGGTTAAAGCTAACACATAGGGTTGATTGGACTTTGTAATTGTATTTGGGGGTAATATTTACCCCATTGTTCGTATTATATTATTGCATTTATTCACTTCAAATTCCAAGAGTTGACTGACTGACGGAACTATAAAGTGGGGAGGTGACTCATTTATTTATTTACTGGGCTCATTTGTTTATGAATGACATGAAATTTGTGGTTGTGTTGCGGTCAAGTGATAAGGAAGCCAAAGTGAGGTGATAAGACTTGTTTGGGCGTTTTTGTCTTGTTTATTTATAACCTATAAAACTAATAGGATTGTATCAAAACACGATAAGAAATTGTTTGACTGAATTAAAGTGTGAATTACACAAGTGGGAAGAGAATTGTATAATTTTGTTGTAATACTCATCCCATCGTAAATTGGGAAATGATAAGTGAACACTTTGTTTTGGTTGAGAGTTACTCGAAAATTAATGTAAGAAAGAAAGTTGGTGAAGCAGATTTAAAATGTAATAGAATCGTGGCGACGAGGTAACCTTCATAACGTGAAAGTTCTAAGACAAAGTTTTTACATGGAGAATGAAGTGGGAACAAAAATATAACGAGTTGGTAAAGACAATGTAATTTAACCATAATGAACGGTTTCTTAAAACAATTTGTAAATTAAGACAAACCAAAAGCATTGATTGACTTCTAATTGTGCAAAAATATAAAAAATTCCAAAGTTTTAATCGCTTGGTGCTATGCATCTATAATAATAAATATACGGACTATTGTGCCAAATCTAGGTTGTTTAATGTGTGCTAAAAATTTTCAAAGGAAGGAAACTACGCCGAGTTATTTTCTTCAACGATAGCCAGGTAAACCTTTTAACAATTCTAATTTTTTTTAGAGTACCGACTTTATTGATTTGTTTGATTGAACTTCAGTCATTGAAGTTGTCGGACAATCAACAATGATAAATATTTCATTTATTTTTTCGTTGACAATTGCCTGCATCGTTGGGAATAAGTTTGATATCGGACTTTCGAACTATATATTTCTTTTATGAAATTTCAAAATTGTCGAAAACATCAATATAGTCTGTTAATCTTATTAGTGTATTTTTACAAGGGCATAGGTGTAGAAATACTGAAACCCAATTTAAATGCAAAAATAGACTGTACAACATTAGCTAAGGATATGAGAGAAATGTGCAAGAAAATCGGTTTTCAGAACTAATTATGCATAAATTGCTTTGATTCCGAGATTAGCATTTGATCATCAAATCAATTTGAACACAAATTTTAAATTGAAATTACAAGGCCTTTTTCCATTTTTCAGACGAACGTGACTTTCTGTCTGTATTCAGCATAAATAATTTTTAGTGCGTTTTTGTCTGTGTCTGCAATTTTGTTATTGCTCCAAACTCCAAGTTACCAAGTAATAGTATTTTTTAGTGTCATTTTATAAAGCCTTTTTTTGTCATGACTGTAGTGCATCCTTTGTAACATGTTGCAAGAAAACAATTTAAGTCTATCAAAAAGTTTGTCCGAATACCTTTTGCCGGTGGCTAATTAAGACCGAAATTAAGTTATTTTTAATACCTAATATTTCAATACATAAGTAATTCCATATCAAATTACGCACATGGTCATTCTCCTGTAGTTTTAGACAATCTGAGAAACTTTGGCTCCATACATTTACGGAATGTTAAGTATGAACAATTTTAAAGCCGTAATAAATACCAGACAGGATGCCATGTGGGATCTGTTGCCCTGTTTTTGCATACAATGAAAACCATTAAATTCATTTCAAACTAAATAAAAACATTCATCAGTAAAATGAGAGTATTAAAGCGTTGATAGTCACACCGTATTTATTTCAACTGGAGGAATTATACTCTCTCTCTCACGACAGTGAAATACTATGATATTGATATTGGCACGATGAGGAAATTATATACGTCATACAATGCCAGTCAGCCAAGTTGATTTTATGTCTGTAAATGAATGTTATTTTAAATTCAGTAAGTGCAGTTAATCTCAGCTTTAGATCTGCCTTGATTTTATGAATTTATTTGCGAGGGACTGGGCATCAATGAATTCATTCCTTTAAAGTCAGTCAGACTCAATAGTGAGTCGTTAGTGAATAAAGAAAAAGACTCATCCAAACCATTCTTTAGTTAACTCAACACCGAGACTCTGGGTGTCATACGAAGCATCCCAACTAAAATAAAATACAGGAGTCAATCTGTATTATCAACTCAATTTAATTCAATAACCGAACCAACCGGCATCGTCGGAATCCTCCTTTCCGTTACTTAGCTTTTTCTGTTACTGGATAAGCCAGTGTCTACAGTAAACCTGAATAAAAAAACAAAAAAAAAAAAAATTTACGGAGAAGCAGAACCAGCCACAGTTGGCTTGTGGTTGGTTTGGTTTGATGAGATCGTTTGGGATCAGATCAGACAGTTCAACTGTTTGTAACAGTTTAACTGAGTCAGTTATTCCTATTAACGGGAGTCTCATGCACAGAGTTGGATTTGTACAAAATCTCAAATCTTACACAGTTTAAGGTCAGGTACTAATTAGGGGGTGACTGATTAGTCAACATTACTAATGGAGTGAGAGACGTGATGGTCATCAATATCTTGGAAATAACTTCATCATTTAAGATTATTACGTGAGTCAGTGATACCATACCGGTTATGCTGGCGTGTCCTATTGATATCGTAAAGAATATCTGACTGGATCAGTTGGTGAAGTGATTGAACGTGGACGAATGTAGTTTCCACGTGTTAAGAAAATTAATATTTGCAAAATTTCACAGTGCCATAACTGCAATTGTGTGAAGTTGCAATTTATACAGTTTGTCTGAAGGTTTGTACCATCGCTCAATAAGTTTAAGTTTGGAATACAAAATACTGTCATCATTGCAAAATATCGGTTATTTGCATGTATCGTTCATAACTCGGTATGGTTTTATGTTTTTTTGTGTGTTAAAGTGGGTAGAAATTGCAAAACGCCGTAATAATTGTGTTGTCACAAACTATCATTATTGTTTCTTTGCCTTGTTACCTGTGCTCGAGTGTAAACATATTAATTAGTAATGATGAGGGAAGTTGCAGTACGTATTTAACTACAATTAACAGCGAACTTGAACAATGTTTGCTTACAATAAGCGTTTTTCCCATTTAGCATAGAATGAATCGATAGCATAAGCACAGTGCTTTAGTATTCAAATATTTGCCAACGAGAAATTATTAACCCTGCATTGGAGAAATTGGGAAGTATTTGTCAATCCAAATTTGGCCAGAAAAAGATGACACATATTAACAACTGTTTTGAATTTTTGCTGGAGTTTTTTAAAAATATTTTTGTATTATTTACATGCAATGATTTAAAAGGAAAAGGAACTTTTACTGGCAGATTTCGTTTGTTAAAATCAAATTTACTCGCGTCGGGTAATTGCTAAATGTTGAAATTCTGGGATAAACGGAAGCATATTGGTTAAACTGTCAATAAATGATTACAAAAAGATATCACTCACTGAATTCCAGGCATTCAAGAATATTTCAAGGTGCGTACGTGCCAAATCGTAGGTTTTTAGTTTTCCTCCTTTTGTTTGAAAAGAGCTTACTTTGTAAACTCTATATCAAATTTCATTCAACCTTTCAACGCATAAATTTGACTAATTATCTATTTGTAAATGCAACTGTGCAACTACGTTGGTTATGTCAAAATGTCAAATATTTGAATGTGTCATATCAAGCAGGCAACTTTACTTTGGCTTGTTCGTTGGTTGAATGCTGAATCTCAAATAGGGACACGCTTTTCCTTTCACGTCAAGGAATTCTGTAACAAAATGCCTGAATGAATCAAATTTCTCAATCTAATTTTAAGCAAGACAAGGCATGCATTCTCGGGTAATTATTTTCTCTACGTCATCAGCAATAAGGTTGCATTGCATAATTGGTTTATAGAAATCCATTGAAGTGCAGAACTGTAGCCGGATTGCAGTTTTTAAACGGATCCCAAAATTTTGGGTATGCTACTGTTTTTTTAATGGGCCATATTCAGCACAAACCAGATCGTCCGAAACTGGAACATGTTGGATTTTGGGAAATGAACGAGTTTGTTATTATTGCACATTTCACCAGACATGTTTAGGAAATAGGTGTCCAATACAAACTCCATATTCTGTCCTGTTGGCAAATTCTCGCAAATTTGCAGATACTATCTGCCCTATACTATGCGAATATTGTTGAAACAAGCGTATTGACATTGAGAAATTGTCTCTCGACCATCCTGGTATTAAAGAGCTTTGCTGACAAAATTGAGTTAACCTCCTCTCAAATATTTTGTATCACAAATCAATATTTCTCAAAGTCCATCCTGTCCCTGTTTTATGTCTCTCCGATTCAATCGTCGATATTATATTTATTATTCAAGAGCAAAATTTAGGGCAACCCCCAAACCTCCTCTGTAAATTTTTACACTACCTACACACAGTCAAGCCCATGCCAAAACTGAACCAGGCATCATAATATATATGAAGATTGAAAGATCCATTAAATGTTTTTTTTGTTTTCATTCCCAGGAAAGGAAGCTTGTGTAATAACCCTGAATTTCCACCGGTTGCCTGCCACCGTGCCCTACAACATTACAGGGTTATGTATACGTAGAAGAACTACCTCCTGAAATGTCAGAACCAGTTAACATTCCGTCGACATCGACAACTACCAGGGTCACTCCCAAGACCAGTATTTCTCACTCACCCCAGGACAGGGAGAAGGACAGCTCCTGTACAAACTTATCCAGAAACAATACCGTAACCAGCAACGCTTCAACGTCTTCTTGCCATTCCTCCCAACAACAACAGTACCATTCTTCATCCAGTAGTACGACAACGCCTTCAAGTGCCACTACTACTTCTCCATCTCCTTATTACAACTATAATAATATGACTCCAAGTAGTAGCAAAATGACGGGTAATTTACACGACGTACAATTCTCTTTCCAAAAATTCCCCTAACTCTCTAACTGCTTATTTTTTCTTGTTACTTCTGCTTTGACTTGAAGTTCTGTTTAATTTATTTGATTAGGTCTTGTGACCTCTTCTTCTTCTGATTTTTCCCATTTGTTAGCAGAGCTAAAACGGAAGCCAAGTTTGCACGTTTCTCTCCCAAAGTTCGGGTCTCAGTCGTCTCACAATGCTCACAATGGTTCTAATGAATCCCTCAACAAAAGTCCGCATTCTCCAGGTATTTACCCCGTTTATTGGTTATTCCATGTTGTGTCCTTGTCCTGCACGGCTTTGTCTGGCTTTTTTTATTCTTATTTACTGAATCAATTGGCTGCATGCTTTCTCCAAATGGGATGAAAAACATTTGTGGGAATGTCCGTTTGTCTGTCCGTGGCTGATCTGCAAGCCAACAAGTTGCTGGATTCCAAAATACGCCCATAATTCTTTTATTCAGAAAGCTACTTAGAATTAGACTTTCTCCTTGATTGAAAATCGACCTTGGTCACAAAAATTCGTTAAAAAAAATACCAAATGACTTACTATAACAAAAGTCTTGTTCTTGTTGTATTATTTAAACGTCCTCGGTTTTATAAGAATATGGGCNTTAAACGTCCTCGGTTTTATAAGAATATGGGCTAAATCCACTACTTCCATGTTTCGACTTATTTTGTGGGCTATTTTTTGACATTATCAGACATAGTCGGCTTTCTAAGTCCGATAGCAATTCTTACCATGGTTGAAGAAACCAATACTCTTCATTTCTTAACTCTTAATACAATTAGAATTGAAGCCCAGAGATCCGTTTCAACATAATATGTCACTGTAATATGTCTCATAAATTGCTGTACGAGTTGCATTACAGTAAATTTTGATTTTCGAAATTTGTCAATGACAAAAAACAAAGATTTTCAAAAAGCCTCAAATTGAAGAAATAGATCCGTTTCAACATAATATGTCACTGTAATATGCCTCATAAATTGTACGAGTTGCATTACAGTAAATTTTGATTTTCGAAATTTGTCAATGACAAAAAACAAAGATTTTCAAAAAGCCTCAAATTGAAGAAACCATTGTCATAGAACAAGGAGACGCCATCTCACCAGTTTCTGCCAAGATGCATGGACAAAAATATCTGCTTTTAAAAATAATTTTGGAATTGTTGTTCCTCGCTTAAACATTTTCCAAAACTTGTCATAAAATTACTAACAATAGCAATGAAAGTACCATTTTTTTGTAAATTTACACAAACAGGCTACATCATGGGCGAGGAGGCTGTCGAGGACATCAAGGTAACCCAATATTTCTTTTCCCTTCAATTAGGCTTAATTTACAGGCCTGCCTTTCTTTCAAGTTTTTCATTGAACAATTTTTTCAATTACTCGCAATTTGTTCTTTTATTCAATAAAATTTATTCGACTTGAAGTGTTTATTCTTCAAGGATCCTGAGGAAATTGCACATTTATTCCGAGATCGTTAAATTATCAGGCACCGGCATTTTGCTTGATTATTTTTGCTGAAAATTTTCTTATTTCTTCTCTGTCAGAGAATCTCTGAACGATCCAATTATTTATATTTGTATGATTTCTGGAAAAAGTAAAAAAAAACAGTCCCACATTCCATTCCCACTTCAATTCTCAGTACACTCAGATCGGACTAGTTGCTAAATATTTATCAATTAAATATAGTTAATTAATTACCCTCAAATTGAGGACCTCAATTGTCAATAACAAATTGACATCATGTCTCAGCAGCAGGAGCTGTCGTACAAAATTCAACGGAAGAATTATCGCAAGGAAAAGCAGCGGGTGGCGAAAGAGCTGACGACGGCACTGAAGGATCCCTCCATCGTCATTTTGTCCGGATGTCTCAAGGTCAGGGGTAAGCTTAAGGGTTGGACCAAACTTTGGGCGGTTTTGATGAAGCCCGGCCTTCTTCTTCTGTACAAGGGAAAGGTTAAGGTAAGTCAACCAAGGGATGGTTATCATCATTATCCAGTTATCGGAATCGACATGATGTTTTATTACGACAGCTGACATGGTTTTTTTTATTTTTGTAATACAGAGTAGCCACTGGGTCGCCACTGTCCTTCTGGGATGTTGCAAAGTAATTGAGCGGCCTTCAAAGAAGGAGGGGTTTTGCTTCAAACTGGTAAATACGACAATTTTTTATTTAGCTCCCTTGGTAGGGTGTTTTGACAATATCCAGAGTATTTTACCTGTAAAATGCAAACGACCTGATGCAGTAGGGATTTCTTTCTATTTTTGCAAAATCAGATTCAATATATGCATTGAAGAAGTTGATTCGACGAAAGCTTTAAATGCATAAACGGAATCTTCGCCTTCTCCATTTAATTTGCTAGTGAATGAATTACTTTTCATTTTTTTGTGTGAAAGACGATCAGGAATTTCACTCAACTCAATTATCAAAATGTAAATTTATGAAATTTGATTGAAATTATAGTTTCATCCTCTGGAACAATCCATCTGGTCGACGAGGGGTCCTGATGGTGAAACTATTGGAGCTGTTGTTCAACCACTTCCAGCAACATACTTGATTTGCAGAGCCCCCACTGCGGATGAGGTTAGATAACCTTTTATTGCAATTAGTCAGCGACTAAACAGTATGTCAAAATTGATTAAAAACAATTTTCAGGGCAAATGCTGGATGGATGGACTGGAACTTGCCTTAACGTAAGTTTACGAAAACGAGAACTAATTATATAAGTACCAGCGGCTAGACAGAGAGAGTATTCGTCAAATTCATAATCTCAAATTTCTTAAGTGTAAACTTGGCTTAGAAAGATAAAAGCTTATTCCATGCAATCTGTTGAATTTTACATGGTCCGATTTCCAATACGTCAATAATATGAAGTTAGCTAGGGTGACGGACATACAAAACAAGAAAAAGTTGAAGTGAAAGCATTATCAATAGACACGCACACAACAAAAGTTGGGTGTATGAATTAAGGTGTTGGACAATTCTAGTACTCTACTTTCGGCGCACATCGCCACTTGTAAAATGATTTCGATAATCAATACTTATCTTGTGTGCTCATATGCAGGACGGGCTTCTTTCTTACGTGACTAGTTGATGTAATGATAGGCGTATTTTTGCTTTCTGCTAGTTACGTTTGCATTACTTACATTATTCTAGTTGATAGGTTGGCTATTTCAAGAGTTTGAAATTAGGACAAGGTTTATTCTACGTTAGTTCTGGAGAAAGGAGGTGTCCAGTTTTTTGCTCAGGGTGTTTTGAGCTGTATTATTACTTTAGATCAGAACAAGAACAAGCATCTTGTGTTCCTTTGTTTATAAATTGTTTAGTTGATTGGTTTTTGCGCTGTGCATAGGTTGACTGTATATTTCAAAATATAATTTGCATTTATGTGTAATATATATTAGGTATAATTCACTGCTTGTGAGGTCACCAAGGACCGGAGACGGGATGGACACAATCCATGATGCAGGTTTGTACAGTTCTTTAAATGCTTGAAATCAAGTTTTTGATTTTATACATTTTTTGTATTCAAAATATGAATGTGCATAACACAATAAATATTTATAAACTCGTGATGAATTACAGAATGGTGCCCTTCAGATGCTGAAGAAAACAATCGAACCCGAAGTAACTCAGATAAATCCGACAGCGACACATCCCACATTGAGGAAACTATTGAACATGATTCTGATGATGATGATCTCTACGATGATACCGATATGCTGTCACCGGAAGGACTTGGAAAAAATTGCGAAGACCCAATGACGACACATGGCTTAAGGAAACGTAGTCGAAAACGATATGGGGGGACCAGCCATCAAAGTTTTGAAGAGACTACCCCCGCTGAAACGTGCTATGCCCTCAAAATCGAAGAGGACTTTGCTCATGTAAGCGTTACATCATTTTTTGACATGTGTGGGGTCAAACTGGTTTTCGTGTATAATCTCATTCTCATACTTTCATGTCTCGATTTCAGACAACTGGTGAGCATTCTGAGGTGCTAGGGGATGAAAACAAATCCTTGCTTTGGTTCCTTGTAAAACAAGTTCGACCTGGGATGGATTTGTCTCGTGTGGTCCTGCCAACTTTCATTCTTGAACCAAGATCATTTCTTGATAAACTCACAGACTATTATTATCATGCTGATCTTCTGTCTCAGTAAGAAAATACTAGTTGTCTCTTTTCATTAATTGACAGAATTAATTAGATATGGCTTCTTTATCATTTTAATTCAGAGCGGTGCTGGAAGATGACGCCTACATCCGAATGAAATCCATCCTACGCTGGTATCTCTCTGGTAATTGTAACAAAAGAATTTTAAGTGCAACTTGTATATAGTTTATAATCTTCATATTCGTTTTCATGTCAGGTTTCTACAAAAAACCCAAAGGATTAAAAAAGCCTTACAATCCCATCCTTGGAGAAACGTTCAGATGTTACTGGGTAAGGTCATGTTTTATTGTGAAATATAGTTTTAAAACAAAAATTAAAAACGAATATTCTCAAACATGTTTAATAATTTAAAAACCAGGAACATTCTACTGGGTCTCGAACGTTTTACCTCGCGGAACAAGTAAGTTTACATATTTTAAATCAGACCACGTTATTTGTACTATTTCAGTGTCGTCTTAATGTTTTGTTCGTATAGGTATCTCATCATCCTCCAGTTTCTGCATTTTATGTCAGCAATAAAAAAGATGGATTTGTCATTTCTGCTGCTATTTTGGCAAAGTCAAAATTTTATGGTAAAGTAACGGATTACAATAATATCTGGAATAACCAATGAAACAAGTTTACCAGCGCACGTATCTCTCACTCATTATAGGCAACTCTACCTCAGCAATTTTAGAGGGTCAGGCTAACTTGACTTTGTTACCACGAGGAGAAGCCTACGTCATGACAATGCCATACGCACATTGTAAAGGAATTTTAATGGGAACATTATCAATGGAACTCGGCGGTACTGTGTCCATAATTTGTGAAAAAACTGGCTACTTCTGCGAAATCGAGTTTAAATTAAAGGTAATCCTTAAAAGGCTCGAATTTAAACTAATACTAGTGCCAAACACAAATTAATTTGTGGATTTCTGTAACAAACACAGGGGTTCCTTGGACGATCTGATACAACAAATGGAATTTCTGGAAAAGTCAAACTTGGAAGAGAAACTGTTGCAACCATTGAAGGCCATTGGGACAATAGAATTGTGTTGAAAGATCGGCAAACCGGGGTATGCAATTTTTTAAGTGTTCCAATTTTTCTCAGATAGCCAACTAATATTTTTTTTTGCTCTAGTGCGAAGAGGTGCTATGGGAAGTAAATGATAAAATTCGAACTCGACGCCTTAAGCGGTTTACCGTCCCACTTGACAAACAGGAACTGAACGAGTCTGAAAGAAAATGGATGAGGTAAGATATATTACGCATAATTTCTTGTTACCAATTATAATATTCACTCCGCGACCGTTACTCTCGCAGAGTTACTGAAGCCATTAGTGAAGACAACCAAGAATCAGCCACCACGGAAAAAACAAAGTTGGAAGATGAGCAAAGGAAAGCCGTGGCTAATCGGTTGGCAACAAATAGTTCATGGATGCCGAAATACTTTCACTATGTAATACGGTTTTCCATCTTGACTTTTATTCTACTAATCCTGGAGGGAGTAACAAAATTACTGAATTTGATTTGATACAGGATGGAAATACGTGGCGCTACAAGTTTGAAGATCTGAGGCCTTGGGATAATGGAAATGATCTGATGGAATTCGAAGTAAGTTGAAAGTACAAAAAAGTTGACATTCTTGATGAATTTTGTTGTGGTTATAATTTTTTTTAACTTTTAGCGTGATTACATGGTACAAGTTCATCAACGCCACAAAACTCCAATAATGAAGGGGGCTTCGTCTTTGATTTCGGTGGACAGCAAAGTAAAAACCCTATATGACAATCTGTGTAAATCACAACATACTGGAAATCCTCTTTTGGGATCTTCCTTGTCCAATAGCTCACCATCCCCAGACTCTGAAGATGCCTCCGGTGTATGTTTTGTTATTTTTGTTTGTGGTTTTTATTATTATTTATGATATGGTTGTTATTATTTGTTTGGATTCTACTTTATTGTCCCAATGTTTTTGTGTTTTATTTGTAACACTATCTGTTTCCTTTTGTTTTCATTAATTCTACTGAAAACTGACACCGGCATTATTAGCCTTGGGAAAAACTATTACTTAAGTAGACTCACTACCAAATTAACGGAACAATTTAAAATTGAACTGAAGCAAAGTAATGAAACATTACAAAAAATTAATGTGATTTGGTTTGTTTTTCAGTGTGATATTCTTCGAGACATTCCTCCAGATCAAGTTGTTCCAGCATTCCATCAACGGTATGACATTTAAGATGGCATCTTAGACTGCTTGTAATTAGCTGATTATAAATAACAAATTGTTTTATGACACTTGCAGAGAAAGCAACAGACAGCTTATCGACCTCCTTCGACAACTTCTTGCTCGACAAATTCAACAATCAGAGCAAATCGAACAGCTCAAAACTACGGTTGCAAGCATTCAAGCCAAATTGGCAAAACCAAAGCCTCCAAAGGATCCATTTCCGGTGACCAACACTGTTCTCGCTGTTGTCTTTGCCGTGGCTATGCAAATCTTGATGATAATGTATGTGTATAGCTAATCTTTGTTGTCCACAGCTTTTTGTACCGCATTTAATTAACAGTTTTTTTAACCTTTTTTGTTTCAACATTCAGCTACTGGTTTGGAGATGGAAAGCTTTTGCCTGATATTAGTAGGAAGAGGATGTAATATCGCATGCACACTAATTCAACTGCTACCACCTACTCAATCAACTACATACATTTACCTAGTTACCTCCGATGTGGATCTGATTTTAACGCATGTTTGCCAGTCTCTGACAATTACCGATACCAATATTTTAGTTGAACTCTTTAAGAAGCAGGAGCTTTGATGTCGTCCGAATAGGAATGACATTGTAAATCAAAAATTGGCTCCGCAAAACAACAAAATGTACTATTCAAAATGTAAGTCATTTACTTCTGCAATTATAAAAACAAGTCAACGCCTAAACCATTTGACTGACCATTGTTCTCACTCAATGCAAGTTTGTGTCACGTCGTATGTATTTTATGCCGGAGAGCTATACATTTATTCAGTGCGTGAATAGAAATTCTGTGAATTACGGCATATATTTGGCAAGGGATGAGGTCGAGACGCTTTCCGTTCAATATTTTAATTGTTTAATCCAATGAATCTGAAATGATACTGAAATTATTGAGTTTTCATTGCAAATGATTCCGACTTTAAGCTAGAATTTTCCCATGACATTGTTAAATACAGATAAATTTCTGTAAGCAACTGCTACTCACTGTTCAAAGCTATTATTTCTTTGCAGCCCTACCTACTCTACCACTTTTACAACATAGTCGATAGTTCTAGTCAAGTTGTAATTTTATTGCATGCTTCAACTTTTGCATTTGAGAACTTTTATGCTTTGATCTTCACAAACTATGAAGGACATTCCTTATCGTATGTAGGCTCAAATGTGGACAAATACACAACAATAACAAACAAAATCTCTGTAATTCTTAACAATGCCAGGAATAATTGTAACTTTTAAGATCTGATTACATGGAAATTTTCCTCTTTTTATGTTACATGATTAGAATATTTTTATCTTATCTATTGAATTGACCTGTCCAAATATGAAACCGAATAAAATAATTAAAAGTACAATTTTATTAGAAAACAGTAGATTTATTTCTTCCGTAACAAAACATTTGAATGCCGCATTATATTATTCTTTTATATAAAATTTGATAAAATTAATATATAAATTGCTCACTTCGCATAAATTGCTCGCTCTGTTGTAGTTTTGAACAAAGATTTTGAAAATACGTGTAAAATTAGAATGATGGCTTTAGTTAGATGGGGTTTAAAATTTCTGCCATGCATTCTTTAAAACCATCAATTAGAAATAAATTGCAATAATATGTGGATAGTTCTTCGTTTTTTAGAGTAGCTGTTATTAAAACATTACCTAAACTGATAATGCTTCATGAGATAAATCAGATTGATGCAGGGAGCAAGGGCATGCAGAGATTGTAAAAGTCTTTTTTGCTCCAGAAATTATTATCTTTCCACCCAACCCATCCCTTGCCTAGAATTGTTTTTAGCTCATCTTTTCCCGTGAAGTGAGGATCCAATACCAAAAAATTGACATCCGACTCGGAATCCGGTTCACAGGTTGCTCCAATGATAGTATGTGCCAAAACTCCACCTCCAACCATGATAGGAGTTCCATGAATTCGAAAATGTGACTGTATTTCGTTCACTCTAAAAATACAATGTGTTTTATAAAGGCGGATAATGAGCCCGAAATAAATTGCTCACAAACAAATACCTTGAGGCCATTTCTCCGCCACTGGTGAGAGACATTATTCGACAACTAACACCCAAAATGGCTTCCAGCACGAAAGAAACTTCAGTGGATCCTATCCATTGTTTAGATCCAATAAAAGACTGTGGTTTATCACCTAAGCTAACCTGAAAATCAAAAAGATAAAAGTCAAACAATTTCTGGAGCAGTTAAAAGTTGTCAGTTACTAATATTAGTTATGAAGACATACAAGGCACTCTTGTATCTCTTTGTGAGTTGGCACATTTCTTGATGTAAATCCTTGCAATCGAAACCAACTAACTATGCTTTGCAGGGATCTGTACGCACACCTAAAATACAAAGTTTAACTGTAATGTCATAATATCAATGCAATCATGGACAAAAAATGAAATGTATCATACCCCCAACCATCATCATTAAATCCCTCTTGCATATAATGACGATATTCATAATGTCCTTTTACTAACTCCGTCTCACTAAATTTGGGAGTCAATGAGGAATGAGGGGAAACCAATCCTATCAGATTTTGATACAAAGCAGCCGATTGTCGGAAGTAAGGGCGCGCCTCCCGGATGAAAAACAACGTATGTAATTCAAGACGTATATCCTCTGAAAAAGTTATACTGAAGAGAATCTGCAACAAAATTATTTATCATACACTAACTTACTCAATTTTTCCAAGCACGTATTTTCAGGATAAACGACGGAAGCAAAATGTCCGCCAAATCCAGGCCAAAAGTGGTAAACTTCTGGTTTTTCTGCAGATATGGAATTATCCAGCTGTTTATTTATACAGACATGAAAACCAAGCTCCAGTTGATTGCACACAGCCAAGTTGAAATGATCATATAATTGATTATTTAGAGCAGTATTTGGAAGAACTACTAGTACGTCCAGATCCAAGTAATGTTCAAAATATTTACAAGCGGCACCTTCAGAAACAAAATGTATCAATGTTAAGCAAAATTATTATACAATGCAAATAAATAAACAATTCTTACTTTTCTCAAATACAACTGTCAGAGGATTTTGATTAGCACAACCCTTTGTTTGGTCAAACATTATTTTGGCTCCAACAACCGCAGCAGGTGGAACATATTGCACCATTGTATCCTTATTGTTACTCTCAGGTTTGAAAGACTTGACCAAATCAGCAACTTTTACAGGTGTTTTAGTGCTTTCCCCATCATAATCCGTGATAGAAGAAAAGTTTCCGAGAGGAGGTAGGATGATAGTTCCTTTCTTCCCAAAACAGTATGCGGCTTGAGCCATTATTTTCATCTATCCAAAAGAATAATACGTTAAAAATCCTAATACAAAATCCAAATCTAGTCATTAAACTTTAAAAAAATGAACTCACTTTGGCTACAGAAAAGCACGTTTTTAAATCCGGAATTTCAAGAAGACTCGTAAGAAGTAATTGGCCTTGAAGCCGGAATGTTGTGACTTGCTTATTCCAAAAGTCAAGTTCCGAAATAACGTCGAGAGACACAGGGCTGAGAAAGTCCAATCCCGTCGAGCAAACTATCTTCTCATCAGTCGTTACCTTCAGGAGAAAAGCATGATCCACTTGATCCAGGGTCTGAAATTAAACGAGAAATTATTCTTGTCCTTATCTAAGACAATTACACCTACATTGTAGACATCTTGAGCCTCGTCCGCGTCAAACTCTGCGATCCCAATCAGTGTTACTCCATAGGGAAGGGAGGCACACGCCAAATCCAAGGATCCTTCATTCGTGTATCGTACAGCAGTGATGGCGACTGGGTTCGGGAGACCTCCATAACCCGCTGACAACCCGTAGATTAATGCCCTAGTCAGAGCAGGGCCTTGAACCAGTTTCTATTGTGGACAGATACAAATAAACAATTACATTCAATTTAGAAATGAATAGAATCTCGTTTAAAACAGACTTACATCGTAGAGAGACTGGAGAATCTCAACTTTCTTGACCTTTCCCCCAGGACCGTCGGAAATAAGTGGGCGTATGGAGCACATGATTTGTGATTAATTAATTGTGACTTAATTAAAACGTGGGTGGAATGACGGCGTGAGTTGTCTTTAATCCTCCGCCTTAAAATTTACTCACTCCAAAAGGAGCCCCTTCTCCACCACAATACTTTTTGGAAAAAGTTATAATTTTTCAAAACTTCAGTGAAAGTTTTGCATTTTCTAAAAAAAAACCTGTCAATCTCATGCCCAAGATTGAAAGTATGTGGCTCAGATTTAAACTACGCGCTGCCGGAGTTGGACAAAGTTGCATGAAAAATAAGGCCTCAAAAAAATGTTGACTTTAAATTAAAAATGAGTTAATTAATTAGTTAATGAGCTTTAAATTAGAATAAGTGACCAACACTCCAGACACATGGTTAGAGTATATTACCAATGCTTACCTTTATTAGAATTTGTTTGTTTGCAATTCGGGGCCGTGCATATCGTGCTACTGTCGTTTACAGGTTTTAAAGCATGAAAAATTTTGGTTGAATTTAAATATAAGATTGTTTAAATTGATATGGTTGAATGATGAAAAATAAATTTTGTGTAAAAACAGATCGATAAGAAGTTGAGATTGGAAGCCGTTAAGAAAATAGTTCATCAATTTCAGAATAGGGTAGCCAGCCGGAGTATTGTGCATCAACTTTAATTGAACCTCTTGTTTCGGACGACCTTGCTCTTTGGTTTTTTCTGTTGGAGCAAGTGCTGTTTCTGCTTGTCTCGGCTGATGAGTTGGTACAGGTTGTAGGGCGTAATCATTTCCAATACAAGATCATCCGTTTTGGTGATTGTTGAGTTTTTCGGGACGTCAAGATTCCGTTGGTATTTTGAAATATGTGGACATTTCCTTTTTGGTCTTCAGTTCATCCTTCTTACTCTGTTGCAGCATTTGGCGGATGACGTTGTCATCCCCGGCGTAAATCGGTTTGGGTGGGGGTGGAGGAACTCGGTTAGGTCGCAAATGTCTTGCCCTTGCTTTGGCCTCTTCAATCTTTTCAGAATGCTTCATTTGCTCGGTTCGGGCTTTGAATTTCTCCTGTGAAGTCTTTTCCCTCAAATGGGTCTCCCAATGACGAACCTGTTTTTAATTTGTTATAATTTGTTATAATAATTATAATATTAAACATTTAACTGTATCTGTATCCGAACCTGTTCTGCGAGAGGTTTGACCATTCTCTTTTTTTCTTGTTTGATATACTCCACATTAATGGCAGTACGAGCGGTTCGCCGGGATAGAAATCCACCTTTTCGCTCAGCATCCAATCGAGCAGCGTCGTATCTTTTCAATATTATTAAATTTGTTAATTTTAAAGAGTAGGGTAAAATCTCAGAACTTCAGGCTAATTCGCCACTAAATACAGCCAACTCACCTGTCCTGCTCTCCAAATTCATCAATCAAACTTGGCCGCTTGGGAACAACGCTGAGACGGCTGGGCGCAGATGAGGCGTCATCATCCAATCGATTCACATCAAAAAGTGACAACGGAAAAGGTGGAGGTTGAGGGCGTGGAATGTGGCTGAACGGTGGTGGTCGACGATTGTTTAAATTAAGCCATTCGGGGTCATCACCTTGATTTTTGGCAAAGAATCGACGGTGTGGAACATCAGCAATTTTACGGAACAGTTGTGCCCTTGCGGTTTTGTTGTCCATTTCATAAGTTAGCAAATTGGCTTCACGAGGATCTCTGAAACCTTTTGATTTTGGTCGTGTAATTGAAGAGAATTTTGACGGAGGCAGAGGAAATTCGGGGAAATCAGGAAATCCCGACATAACCGATGGTTTGGGTTTTCCATCCCAGAAGGAGCTCATTTTGTCGAATTGGGTCCAGAGAAGAAATGACTACTGATGAAAACTAAATAAATAGAAAGAAAAAAATGGGTAACAAAGAAAATATTTTGGTCCATTTCACGCATCTCAAGGTCAACTACCTCTCAACGTCAAAAATTCAAAAATAGTGACAAAACTTAAAAAAATACAAAAAACAACCCCAAAACAACTAACCTACCTTTGAATGGGAGTGGCCGAGTTAATTTATCGTCGTAAAAAGGATTATTTTGAAAAAATATAAATTTTTGATGCCAATTTTTCGGGAGCGACACGTCCTTCCGTGGCAAGAGTAGAATCTGAACTGAGCTCTGGCAAAAAACTGGCCAGATTTTGCAAGTCATATACAGGTTGAAGTTCAGCTGTCCCCATGGAACAGAGAGATGTCTGTATAGACATTTTTGATAAGTCTCGCTTATCTTCAGGCAGACAATTGTCAAATTACAAAATAAATGTTATATTTCTTCCGGTTAATATTTCTTTATTAAAATTAATGGCATATGTTAACATTACAATTAAATATATTTTAAATGACAAACATGGAATTGTATGACGTATGATATTCTAGCCTACTAGATTGCAGTCGTAACGTTTTTTTGTTTTCATTTACATAATTGTGGACTGGAATTATGTAGTCGGAATTATGTAGTCGGAATGCATGGACACAAATGCGAAAGCACGGTGCTATCTGTTTAGTTTTTAATCTTTTGTTAAAATTCTATTTCAATTTTCAATATCTGTGTTGAAACTCGTGATGCCACCTATAAAAGTAAAAAACAAAGTTACCTTATGAAATAGAAATTGTATTTTTCAATACAAATCAGTGAATAGCTTCTTACCTATTAAAATCGACATGAAAAACCAGGATTGAGCCAGTTGCCAATCCAGCTAATAAAAATCTGGAAGTAAAAATACGAATGGGTTAATTTTAATCTTATTTAAAAGGTTGATAATTTCTGACTTTACCTGTGATCATGAGACAGGGCAAGGGAACGGATTGCACTATCACAGGCAGGAAAAGCGTAGAGCAATGCTAATGAAAATGTTCTCCAAACTTCAACAATCCCTTTGTCTCCACCGGTAATTAGGTACTCTCCATCTCGACTTAGCAGCACACACTGGGAAATTTAAAAATGTATTTTAAATGCGATCTCTATTTGAATTGTTGCTAAACATATTTATTATATATACATTAATATTGTCGTGATGGGATTGATGTCTCAGGCGTCTTCCATTCATGGTGAAAGCTGCAATGTTTCCTTTTTCGTAGCTGACAACAACAATCCCTTCTCTGGACATTGTAACATTCTCCGGACCTCGAAAACTGCTAGGTGCATCCAAGGTACGAAGCAAATCACCGAATGTTGTATGAACTAGCACCGGGCCATCTAAGTACAAAAAAGATCCCATTAATACAAGAATGCACATTGGTCATTCACAAATATAGGATCACATACTCTCTGAAGAACTGACGACTAGGCCAAGTTCGGCAGAAATTACTAAAGCAGTCACCGGAGTGTCGTGTCCAGTCAAACTGGCGCGTGGCGTTGGATGTTCTCCATCCCCGACAATAGCTTGACATCGTGCATTCCAATGCCACAAAAGGACGGTGCAGTCAGTGGATCCGGACGCAATGTAGCAATCCGAGGTAATGTTACATTCGGAACGTCCCAAGCAGGTGACAACTCCATAATGACCGAATACTATTTGGACGATTTTTGCTGCAAAAATAATAATGTCAATTTAATATTCAATATTTGGAATATATTCGCTTAAAATAATGTTTGTGTAAATACCAGTCTCGGTGGAGAAGACTCGGAAACTGTGGTCCCAAAAGCCGCACGCTATAATAATACAAACATTGTAAGGAATTAAAGAGAATAACTTTAAAAAATGAAGCCATATTTTCATTAATGTGCAAAAAGCACTTGCCTATAAGGAACTTGGAATCCACAGTTGTGACGAAACAATTTGCTCTCATTTTCACTTTTTGACTAAAGTTATCTCCCAAATGCCTCTTGGGCTGGTGGCTATTCACTTGAGCCAAAGCAGGGTCCATTATCAAAGGCAGATTAGCGTTCAAATTATTTGAAGTCTCTACAAAACTTGGAGAATGCATTGAGGCTGGAATACAAATTTGAACATTAGCTAGCTTTGTAAGTCAATTTTTGCCTTAAAAATGGTCAGAACAGAATGTAATAGAATTCTACCAGAATATGTAGTGTTCCAACGATTCACAGCAAAATTTTGGCTAGCAGTCACAGTGACTACAGAAGGTTGGGGCAGTTGGGGGTAAGTGTTTGCGGAAATATGGCTAATAGGTGAATTCGACATGAATTTCATAACCATGCAAATGTCATCTGGGACGGTAGAAAACATCATGGGCGACTACAATCAAAGTAAAGGTTATTTCCTGAATATCATTAGGCTTATTCAATTTATAAACTAACCAAATGCATAGCAGAGCTCCTGGGCGGATGTGGTTCCATCAAGAGTTGAGATGGGGTTTGACCGAAACTTCTAATTTGATTCTCAATAGCCTGTTATCAAACATAATGTGTTTTAATAATTTTTAACTGTTTAAAATAAGCACAAATTAAATATGGAAAGCGCATTTATGACCATACCTCCAACATGACAGGATCGTGGATGGACTCCAAATCTACACTTCCTTCATAAGTGAGATAGTAGAAGACATTGGTTGCTCTTATTGCTTCCGGTCCTAAAGATCAAAAACATTCCAAAATTTAGCTTCCTCCATGTTTAGCTGACTGGTTTCGTTGACATTTTTCTGCTACAACTGCTTTGGGTTTAAAAGCAATTAACAGCTTTAACAAGGACACAAGAAGTCCTCCAAGAATAATTTCTTCCACGCTCTTGCTCAATTCCAGATCTCGTACTGGGACAGTTGTACGTAAATAAGGACAACCCGGCTCATGTTACACTACTATTCGTAAGTAAGCCATCGTCAAAGAATTCGCCAGATTGGGAAGAATTCTACTAATTACAACTCAACTGCAACATTTCAAAGATTGGGTTCAGATGTGACACTTCATTTAAAGTCGTTCATGTGTGGTCGCAGACGTCATGAAAGAAATATCCTAATTGTATCCATTCCCTTGTTTTTGACTCCCAGAAAGTAACCACAATCAATGGATATTAGAGCCTCGTAAGCTACACGGTCATGATGTATTAAAGGATGACAATCTTGCAAATACCAAGCATTTAAACATGAGATTAGCAAAGTTTCTTTTATAAAAATCATGCCAATAATTTAGACAGTCGTGTCTGGCATTATGTGAAAGCATTCTATCCTCGATTATGCATATAAAATAATCCTGAAGCCAATACTGAGTGAAGGGTAAGTTAAATTGTGAGATGCCATTGATAAAGTCAAAACAATAGAACAAACAATACATGAAGATATGCATGTATATGGATTTTATTGTAAATAGACATGATTTTTAATACTCCTCCAGATTCATGCATGTAAAGATGTCAATTCCAAGTCAGTACACAGACGTCCCTCGTTTGTTCCTAAATAACCAGAGCAAGTGAATAAAGACTCCCTGCTGCTCATCAAAATGCTGGACAGCCAGCCAAACAAAAAAAAACCTTTAACGTGACTTATGCTTAAAAAGCAGTACTGGGTGGTCAACATCATCAATTCATTAAACTCGTTGGATCATGAATACCTGTCCATTTATTATCTCAACTATTGGAACAATAAAGAATGAATAATGTGCCTATTCCCGAGGAAATTGAGCTTTCTAGCACTTCGAGGGCTTTAATATGTAAAATCACCCTTCGGCCTCTTAGTTACATGCATCACAGGTTACTCTTCATTTTTCTATATCAATGCCGTGCCCATAAAAATATGAACAAATTTTTAAGTTTTAACAACCATGCATTCGAATTAATTGTCTTGTGCCAGTTAAAGAAGTACACGCAAAATTTAACGAGTAAACTCTTCATTGAAATTGCCAACCTGAAATTTTCAGACTACATCATGCCAAATTCTAAAATGATCTTTAAATGACTGTCGTGAAATGACCTAAATATTAATCCAAAGTCAAATCACAGCAATGAAAGTCGTACGACGACATGAATTTTGAACAAGTGCACGCTCATATTTAAATGATGGTTAATAATGACCATCCCGTAAAACAAAATAAAAGCCTGAGGGAAAACAACTTTTGATTTCTTCAAATAAAGGTCTTTTAACAAAATGCTAAACTCGTGCCCTCCCAGCAAGCTGCATTATTTGTAAAAAAAAATATATACACATATTCTTGCAGAAAGCTTTTATGAAGTCAATTGTTGAGTTTAGTTTGATGTAGATAGATGATACCTTTAGTTGAGTATGTTAAGCCAGGAAAAAGAATGTGAAACATTCAACCTTTTTTTGTAAAAGAGAGGTTGGAAAGTTTTTAGTAAAGTAAACGAAACTCGAAAGAAAATGAATTAGGAGGCGTAACAGCCCATTACTTAACATGAAAAAACATTAAGAACCAAACCAGAGAGAGGTGTCATGATCGAGACACTCTGGCAACAATTACCAACATTCTACATATAATCTGCCAAACATAATTCCAAACTTGTCTTCTCTCATCTTTGATGCTGTCAGGAAGGGTTTTTATAATAAACTAAGGATAGGATTCGGGTCCAATTCCATGAAAATTTCATGAAAATCTCAATTTAAAAAGACGAAATTAACGCAATTTTGTGTATTGTTTTAATGATGGGATTGCAAGCCAATATTCCTGAGATTTTATATGACCACAGAAAAAAATGCTTTAATTCTAGAGACACTGTATGTGAAAGGATATAGAGTTAATGCACTTGATTCCATTTTCCTTCCGCAGATATGGTTGTTTGCCTCTGAGTATTTTGCTTACTTTACTTTACTTGCACTTGAACAGAAAAAATGTTCACGGAAAAGGCTGTCGCATTCAATTTGTTCTAATGCATCTTAACTCACTCCCAAGAGACCAACTAATCCACAAACCAACTGAACAACCCCACTCGAGATCACTTGAATAGAAAAAATGTTCACGGAAAAGGCTGTCGCATTCAATTTGTTCTAATGCATCTTAACTCACTCCCAAGAGACCAACTAATCCACAAACCAACTGAACAACCCCACACTCGAGATGCATTCATTCCCAAATAATAGGAGTGCCACACCGATGGGTTGGGGAGAAAGGGAAAACCTTTTCCAGAAGAGGACAAATAATACAAGTTTTATTTTACAATGCAATTTACCAGTGAAACAATCTTGGGGACACAAAAAAATTATTGAGACAAAAAAACCAATCCAATTATCATTACTAAGCAAGTCAATTAATTTCAATTTACTACTCGGGAGAAGGGGTGAGTGTATTTTTAGCGTTGATTTGAATGATTCAACGGAAAACAGGATACACTATATACACGCATTTCAGTTTAATCCATCTAACTGATACGGATCATTAATCACTCACGGGATGAGAAATAAGTATAGGAAATTCGGGCCTGCCAATTCTGCAGAGCTTCTTGTGTCACACCAAAGTTAAGAAGTAAATGGATCAGAGATCAATGTCGTAGAATGTGGTAAATAAAGTGCACATTCTTTCTCAAAGCAGGCAGAACATAAATGTCGAGGAGACAGTCGCATACTCTGGTTGATGCTCATGTTTATGGCATTTTAATTGACAATTTTTCCTTACCTCTTTGTTTGTACCCAAAAATAAGGTCGATCCATTGGTGTAATTGGCAAGAGACAATTTCTGACTCGAGAGCCTGAAAGAGAAACAGTAAAGTATGTAAAACTCATTTTGATGCGAGTTTACAAAATAATGCCACCCATTATTTTACACTAGATTAGAGACAGAGTGCAGAGAGTGAGAGTTTGAAAATTCAGTGCACTCATAAATAATCCCCACTGTTGTACTCCCCATTTCTATACCTTTCCAATAACGTGCTAATATGTATATTCTCCAACTCTGATTTTAATAAATAAGCTGAAAACTTGATTTTGTCTAAATAGTGCTTTAATGACATCACTTACCATTCGATGTATCCGAACAAATTCTTCCGGAGTTGATGCCCATGCTAGAATAAGAAACAAGAAAAATAAGAGTCTGAATGAAGAGAAAAAAGGAATATGTTAATTGTTGTCATTTAATAACCTTAACCCTCACTCAGCTTTCTTCTCATTTGTTTTAATCACTCCAACTCACTCCGAGTCACACTTTCGCTCTTGAGTATCATTTTACTTATCTATACGTTATTATTGTCCAGAAATCTGAATTCTGCCATTCAGAACAAAATACAAGTCGAACAGAAAGTGAGAAGGAGTTGAAACTATGATTTCTAACTTATTTGAAAATTTATGAAGCTACTCGTTAGGTTCTTGTGATTTTTCAGAATATTTGAGATTAACTTGTAATTAACCATCTACGATAAACTAAAATGTATACAACCTCCTTAATTTGTTTGTGTACACAAACACTTTAAAACTAGTCACATGAATAAAATCAAAACGGTACTCACGCGGAAGTTGAACATCGTCTACACAGCTACCATCTTCTTGCGCTCCCAATTTGTAGTGGTGATTATTAACAAACATTTCAGGAAGATAGAATAACTCCGGAATCAGTTCCTTGAATAGGAAGTGTGTTATTAGACATATTTCCCTTTCACATAAGACATTCTCTAAATGGTCGAAACATTTTATAAATAACATACTTTAACATCTGAAGTGTCCCTTTGACAGTTTTTCCAGGATAAGGAAATCTCGGAAAACAATCGGTTGGGATGGTCAAACTTTCCACTTTGAAGGGCGAGGAACATGGTTGTAAATGGCTCCTATGGGACCAACAAATAAAGTGGGTAAGGGCATGAGCATATGAAGTCGATTAAAAAGCTCTCATGGAAAATGAGTCTCCATTTTTGAGTGGGGCCAATGCCAATGATGTGTATAACATCCATCCCCAGGTGAGTTATTTATTATAAAGTATCCAACAATGAATGGTTTGAGGGAGTAATGTAATCACAAATGTTACAAGAAATTAGAAATTTCAATTCTAGCCTGGATTTCAAGCATAAACGCGATACATTTAGGATACATGGTCATGATTTGAAGCACTGCCACTTTGAGGGCAGATCGACTCAACCTTCTCACAACGGAGAAATGATCCATCGGCAAAAGAGAAACAAATTTTCTTTTGTGTCTCAGTTTCAATGTCCATTATTACATGATTGTGTATGTGTAGATAACTCGAATGCATGTATTTATGCACGTACCAGTCTAAGTAGCCAGTTGAGAGTAAAAGCAGCTGTGGAATAGTGGGATCCATAGTGAAAAGCTGGAATACTCTCATGCTCCCAGGTATTGTACCGTTCTTCGAAATATGCCCGTCGAGACGGATTTAAGGCTCCGATGGGCTGCAAAGAGTTTAGAAAAGAATCATTTTTATTTCCATTTCGGATCCATAACTCCATTCAACAAATAAACTCTCTTTCAAGATTCAAGTGCAAGGAATAGTAAGCAACCACCAACAGTCTCATTTACAATCAAAGGATCCTTTCCTTTGTCATGGCATGGTTAACGTTTTTCATCTTTTATGTGGTAATATGATGGCAAGGAAAGGGATGAGTAGTAGTAGCACGGGTGAAAAAGCTTGCACAAAGAGCACAATACAAAAAAGGCGTATAACATTCACTCGTACCTTGGACAAGTCCCGATAATTGCTAGACAAACCGAGATCCAACTCCTTGGATTCGTAATTGGTGAGGATCCAGGGAAAAACGGGATACTGGTTGAGGTCATTGTATGTCCGACCTAGGAATCGAGTAAGAGAGATGTGGATGAGGATAATTAAGATACAATTAAATGTGTATTATTGTAATTAAAAACAATCCAATGGGTTTCTTGCAGTTGAAAAAGTAAGGACTGAGTAATCTTAGTTTGTTAACATGGATCAATTATGGATTCGTATTCATATTGAAGTTTGATTGTATTATTAAGGCAATCTCCTCAATTCAAATCCAGTTGAAAGTAAAATGAAATTTCTGTGATTAACAATTCTCGTATTGAAGTATGTACATGCTAGTCAGTAACTGCTCAGTGATTGGGCATGTGAACAATTTAATCATACGAGTCGTATGGCATGAAATAATCACGAAATCATCAAGGAGGTGAAAACTTGTTAATCAAAGGTAATAAATTTATCTAACTTGACACCCAATCCAGACGCATCTATATTGTTCTAAACTTTTCTTAAAGGAAGGTTGGCATGAGAAATTCACTTTAAAATATAATCTTACCAGCAATCGTGTTGAGAAACATCAAATACTCAAAGTTGGAAATTTCTCTTCGCTGCCATTTCTGTGTCATGTTGGAAGCCCTCATCAATTGTCGTGGCGACATCATGGAAGCCCGTCTATTAAGAAGTATAAAAAAAAACAATTCATTCAGCTTCGCAAAAAGGTAAGTACATAATCTTCGGTATCTGCAGTATCGGAATGGAGAGAAGATACGGAAAATAGATGTAAAATGTAAGTGGCCCAAAGTTCGAACAATGGTAATTTGTCCTCTTTATGAAGTAATTCGGTCGATACATGACACCGTCAAGGTTCACACATTTTAACAAAAAAGCAATTTGATGCCTGTGTACAGAATGAAATTAGAAACCTTGAATGGAGAGAAGATACGGAAAATAGATGTAAAATGTAAGTGGCCCAAAGTTCGAACAATAGTAATTTGTCCTCTTTATGAAGTAATTCGATCGATACATGACACCGTCAAGGTTCACACATTTTAACAAAAAAGCAATTTGATGCTTGTGTACAGAATGAAATTAGAAACCTTCCAGCGGTGTAGCCCGTCATAAAATTCTCCTCTTTTGTCATGCCCTCTTAAGAAAGAAGTTAAGTTAAAATTAAAGAACGAGCCGATGTGCATACAAATAATTTAAAAAAATATTTATCCAGTTTCTCCATCTTGCGTATTTTCATGAATGCTTATTAATATCCTTCACAATCTTTGCTTACGTAGACGTATAAAATCCGGTATCTCAAAAGAAATATGCAAGGTAGGATTTGTGTTTGTCTGATTAAATTGGAGCTGACTAATTTGAGAAAAACTGTGGCTTGGGATCTAAAAGTCGGAATTGCCTTATTACGCAATACAATTCCCTGCAATGCATTGTGTAGACTAAACTTTCTGTGTAAGACCAAAATTTATCAGTCACTCATCAGTGTCAATTTTGAGACTGACAAGTTTCCACGGACCACTGCACTCATCAAATCCGATTAAGACTCGAACAAATGCAATCTCCTCGTCCAAAGAAGAAGAGAGATTTCATCTACTGTCATCAGTTCCAACCCCCACAAACAGCCCTCCAACATAAACCTTTCTTTCTTTCCCATCGCATCATCTACTCTTGGGCCGGTTAGTTTGGTGCAATCACGCATATTGGGCTTAAAACCATCAAAGAAGGTCGACTTATGTAAGTACAATAAGAAAACCACTCTAAGGCGGATTACTGATCCATAGTTGCTAAGCTCTGCACTTGACTTAGGAAAATAACTTGACTTTTATCCAAAAGAAAAGGCAGCGTAACTGACTTTTCTTCTATACTCTGAATTTGTGTGCATAGGCCAATGGAATAAGTAAATTTGAATATTTTCAATGTATCGGATCGACAATGTTCCACAATTTTCTTGTATTAAAAAATGAAGCCACGTGTTCAATTATCAATTGTGATTTGTATGACCAAACCTAGTATTTGTGTGATTGACAAAATTTAATTTTAGGAATTGGATTTTTTAAGAAATAAAATAAAAAGAGCAGAATTTGATCCAGGATGATAACATGCTTTCTTGTGAAGTTAAAAACTAAGATTAAAATACTTGTAATTTATGTACAGCAAAAGGCAAGTTGCCCAAGAATACCGATAACCGAAATCATAGAGAATTGACACCCTGTTCACGTCAACTACGTAAATTGTCCCATTAATATCTGACAAATATCCCGTCGAGACGGAGCTGTTGTGTCCATGCAACTCAGGAACCAGTGCGGTAGATGAAAATAAATTCAGTGGGGACAAATTTTAAGTTTACCTTGTTTGAGGGATCCCGTATTTAATTCCGACACCCACTCGTGGCAAGGCTTTGATTACTTTCTTGACAGTGGCCTGGTCCGGGAATGCAAACATCACGGAGGCTAAAAAATTACAAGAAAAATATTAGTCAAAATAATTCACACTTTAAATAAAAGTCTAGGGATCTCCTGCATTTTAAGCGAGTGTATTTTATAAAGAACCAATAAATTGCAATTATACCAACACCGATTTGAATGCCCGACAAACAAAATTAATTGTAAGCTGGTAAAAACAACGAGAATTGGTTAAGTTTTCTTCTTGTTAAGCAAAGCAAATGGTAATTAGTAGCAGAGTGGAAATCTGTTAATGCAAACAATTAAAATCAACACAAGTCAAATTGAAAGTAACAGGGTTCCAGGACGGAATAATTTGTGCAAGTCGACAGAAACATGACACTAATCTAGAATAATAATTGTTACAATTTTTTAATAATATAAGTCTTCCTCCATTTGTAATATTTGCAGAAATAATAATCATGATATGTATAAAAACATTCTTCTTTGCAATCCATTTTAAGACAATCACACGAAACTAGCAGTGGAAAGTAAAAAAGGTCTGTAGCCTCGATGAGAATTTATGAATCAATGTTTTAGTATTAAACACACATCAACTCCATTCAACCAACCCATCAAAATTTTCCGTCATAACTGTCATTCTCCGGCGGTGTCTTCTGAAGATCATTTTTTTATCATTCATCCTCCTCCTCCTTGTAGCAACACTTCACGCCTCCACATTCGCCTCCTTTTATTAATCCACGTTTATTATATAAAAATGCAACTCTCGTTATTCACACGTCTGCCCCTTCCTAACGATATGATATCTCCAACATTATGCTTGCATCTAGTTACTTCTCCGCAAAGATTTCAAACTAATTTAAGAACTTGATTGTTTGCTATGTGGCTACAATCAGACAATTTTCCCAGCTCCATCCTGACGCCTTCTGCTACAGAGATGAGCCTCCAGCAAAAGTGCAGAGTACATTGAGATCCTTGTAAAAGTTCCGTGTTGGAGTTGAACAAGAAACTCTTTTCATTATTTACCATATTTGCATTAATTCAAAGTAAATTCAAATTTTCAACAAATAAATCAAATCTTAAAGGTATTAGTTGTGAATCAAAGTAAAATTCGCCGCTGACCAGGCGCCATGAACCCGCTTGAATCTATTGATCTTCGTGTTTTGTACAAGTTCAAGAAGTAAAGTCTCAATAAGGGGTTGGATGAAATTAACTAACCAGCCGAGTGAGCAAGGAAAAGGGTTAATATTAGAGTTTTACAGGATGCATGCCCTTGTTTTTATTTGTTACATGGTCCGGTTCCTATCCTAAGTCAAGAGTATCTTTTGGGAAAGAAGGGCAGACTGACTAAACTAATGAGGAACAATTGGGATGGCAGTAAACTCTAAGAATGGCTCCCTGTTTGACATAATGTTGGAATAACTATGCATAACTTAAACATTAATATGTCGTAAAGATGGAAATGAGAATCCAGGCGTGTGTGTTCCTTTGCTAGTAAGCCCCGCTTCCTTTGGTGTAACCGAGAACAAGGATGTGAAGACAGCCAGGTAACTTTACGAGACTCGCCTTAAACAAACAGTCCAACCACGCAATATTAACCTTTGAAATCATTATCTTCAAAAATGGAAGGTCTGTGTGAGCTGAGGTATAAGAAGGATTCATATAGAAAATGTACCAGGGCTTACAAACACGCGTGGGATTAAACAAACCAAATAGTTTGAAAGTAAAATATGTTAAACGAAATATTTCAGAAAAATCCATAAGTGAATGCCGATCTAAACAATGTTAGATTTTTAAAAAGCGTGACCTATTCATCTTTCGAGCTAGGTAAACTTTTACGCCGACGCTATTTTGCTACATGAATCAATCGACACAGGGATCAGTATCAATTTACCTGGAATATTTTTGATCAACTAAAAGTAATTTCATTCGGAAAAACTAAAATATTCTCAACATTAATTTATCCGGGGTCCATTTCGAGTAAATATTACTAACAAGAATGCCTCTTTCTTAAAAATACATGAACTGACAGCCCTATATTAAATCCAGATTAGGCACCAATCGTAAACTATTTCATGCTGTCAACGCATTCTACCATCAACCATTAGGTGTGTCTGGATAGATATTTACTCTGCTCAAGAGAAACACGCAATACCTAAAATTCCTTTGTCTTAACAGAACCCCATGCCCATACGTATCAAGTATGAACCTACCACACCACACCAGTTCCTTCCTGCCGCATTGCGTGGGACAATGGTTTTCAGTGCACAATGCGATAATTAAGTGAAGGGTAAACAACAACATTTGTAGAAATAAGGGATAGATAGACAGATACGTACCGCTGCAGCAATTTATGTTCAACTTGGCTCAGGTAAACATGGTCAAAGTATTACGTTACACATTACATTGGAAAAAGATACGAACAATATCCTCAAGTCTTCTTCCTATTCTTAAAAAAATACTGGAGAAACCAAAAACTTTCCTTGCTTCCACGGTTCAAATTTGTCTTTGACATTGTTAAAATGTTTTGTACAAGCATGAACACTTTGAGGAAAGTGGTCATAGCAGCCACTAATTGTAAAAACAATATAATAAATGACAGGAAGATTACAGTAGTCTTAAGTAAATTACAGCAGTTTTAAAAGCACAGTTTATGAAGCCAATATAAGCAGTTGATGTTAAGTAGACACATTTGTCAAAGACCTGAACGCCCAAATGGTTCATAAAAAGTGTCCTTCTGTCTCCCTTGCTCGTAACTCTTACAATTAGTTTGAGACAAAATAATCCAGTTCGTTTTTTTAACTTGAGGAAGTCTACTACTGGAAGGGATAAGCGGGTATGTTGTATCGATATGTTGAAACTCTTAGAATTTGGATGAAGTAGCGTTTTAAAATAACAGACTGATCCACAAATGAGTGGTACTAGATATATTCTTACTACTACTAATAAGCAGATGTCAAGTTGATCCCACATGGCATAATGCAATGTGGAAGTGTGTGGCTGGAGAAATTGTAAAAATCTATTCCACTGATCCATGACCATTTATATGGAAAGAACGTCAGAGTCATGTTAACTGGGAGTTGAGCTGGTTGCAGTTAGTTGTAGCTAGAAAAGGTGCTGATAAATGTTCATGATCGATCAGATAAATGGAGAAAGATGAGATGTCAGTTTGATTTTACTGATTGTGCCCCTCTATGTTTCAATTCACTATTTTAATGGCAACTGGTATCCCTCTGACTATGCAATACGCACAGGCAACTTAAATGAAATATTAGTAGTAAGCCAGTGACAAAAACTAAGGATTTGGAAACTTAAAACACACAGCAAATTTTGTAAGCACTCCATCCTACTCAATTGCAACAATAAGTAGTTTCTGAACTGGTGTACAAAACAAGTCGAATGCAAATGCAAGGTAAAAGTAATAGTTTGTCTTGAAGCAAATAATGTGAACGTAAGCAAGTAGGTGGTTGTAAATTTATGGATTCAAATGAATCAAGCACAATTGTATAATGGAGGCAAATAACAATTAAAAACTTACTTCGACTTGCTAAGAATATTTCAATCGCCACATTCTGAAGAAGGTAGTGTCTCGAAAAAATGGCTCGGATTTCACTAAAGTACCACTATAATTGGAGAAAAAAACAATTTATTGCAATTTTAAATTAATCTATTGTACAAATGCCACAGCTTAGTGGTCATTGCACCAGTTTGGTTTATACGTATGATGTTTTTATCAAGTGATCGTAGTATATGCCTTAAACTTGTACAAATGCTTACCTTGCCATGAAGATGGTCGCAATATTTCAATACCTGGAATTAAAAAAGGCAATTAGTCAAGAGAAAGTTTAGATTGAGCATATAATACATATAAGATATTTGCAAGCAACAAAGCATCAGCAACAGCTTCAAAATAAATGCAACTTCCAATTTGCACTTCAAATTCTACTTAAAAAAGATGTCGTCTAGAACTAAACCATGCAAAGATATTTTGCATTTGATGAGGTACTGGGCCCCAATACAGTATCCACCGAGATAAATGCATTCGTCGCGAACCTTTGCAGTTTGCAAAGAGGGAATTGCATTGTTGTCATAACCTGAATTGAATTTATTTGTGTCTGTTGATGCTCCATATCACTCGTTGTTGTTTAGTGCCAGAGGGTCAAAATCAGATTACAGGATCCATTAGTGAGCCCGAGCAATTCAACACCATCCAGTTGAACTCAGCCTCTCCACTACCATTCCACTGCTATTATATTTCCCACCCAATCTAACGCCAAAAACTCCCTGCTTTTTTCCTTCCTCGGTTTTTTCTACATATTCCACGCATCCCATTCCAACGATCGAATCAGGCAACTTTTCCAAGGAGCTACAGCAAACCTCAGATCGGATGAGACGCCATATGGCAAATAATCGATAAAACAGTTTCCAAGTTAGCTACCACTCGAAAAATTTGCAACCTAAATTTCCAAAGGATTTGAGAAATGGACAGTTTAACCAAGCAACTTTTTATGAACAAAACAAAATTAAAGTTTCATATTTATCCCTATCATACAAATCGCAAGGAAAGGTGAAATAGGAGCAAGTGTCATTTGTAAAGTTCATTAATCACTCCAGATTGGAGAAGGAAACGTTAAATTAACCTCCCTTCCGTGATAAAGGGTCATCAGACAACAAACAAATTCAGAGGCAGGCAGGCTTCCAGCCAGCCTGGTAAACGAGAGCAGTTATCTCAATCCGCGGTTGCGTTAACATTGTCAATTACGAGGAACGCGAACGCAGAGAGTCTCTCCTTTCTCTATTCAATCGACCAACCAGCCAAGTAACCAACCATCGCATAATACATGTCCTATGTGCCTTCTTCCTCTTCCGCCGGTGTAGATTCTATTATTTGAGCATCCACTCCACTTCCTTTCTCTCACAACATTTGTTTCTTAACCTTATCCACCTACACAACGCATGAGCAGAGTTTTCGAGAACAGAGCAAGTTTCTTTGGATCAACTCCGATTCTTGAAGATGAAGAATTCTAGACAAAATGTTCATGCTGAATCAACCAAAATGCTTGTCTTAAACACCAATGTCCACGGAATTGACTACAAATTTTGCTAACTGTGTAAATTTTGTAGGAAAGTATTGTCACAAGGAGACAAGTCTCCCGAGTCAAAACTGCATTAGATTAATGCAGCACTCACTTCCGGTTGAGTGCCTCTATTTCCACTTGGACCATTTTTCCCTCCCTCAAATTGGGCACATAAGGGAGCTCATTCCTTTAAATATACGAGTGTTTGGGTGATGGGTCGCTCAATAAGTGTCGAACTCCCAAGTCATAGTCTTGCTATTTCTGTAGTAGTTAGCCGTAAAGGATGAGATTGTAATTTGGGAGTCCCAGGAGAAATCACAACCTCATCAACAAGAGAGAGGGTGAAATCCTCCGTCCTTATCTGTTTTCAGTACAAAATAACAAAACAAAAATCATGGTCATGGATTCATCCCCACTTTCAAACTCGCAACCCACTCATTCGCCTAGTCACTCACTCACTAACTACAACACAACATCTCACCCACTTACAAACAGCATAATAATCAATTCAACAATGTTTTTGCAATAGTCGGCACTGGCCTTTCTCAAAGGATGCATAGTTTTTTTCGCCATAAAAAGCTTTAAGAACAAATCTTTTTGCAGGGATCCAAAACTACCCAAATTTTAGCATAAATCAGTAAATAAAGTCATCATACAACGCACCCTGGAAATGTTCCTTTCAATCCGACGAACCGGGATAAAATGTGTGTAATGAATTCGAAATTATGGGTGACCAACGACGTTTTGATTTTCAACATGAGTGCCTCTGATGATTGTCTCTCAAGTAATCCTTAAACTCGGGCAGGGCACTACAATATATAACCCTCTGCCTGATGCACATTGCTCCAAATAACATGTCGAATTAAAACGGATCAAAAAGACATAACAAACCAGGCGAATGAACCAAACCAGTGACTAATGTAATGTAATGCAAGGAGAGGGGAAGAATCCAAACAAGGATCTAACAGAGTTCGAGAAAATAATAAGTATAATACCAGCAACAAAGCAGGGAACCACCCTACCAACCAGCATCATGTACCAGTTCATCTCTGGTTTGTTTCACTTGGTCCATGAATCAAAAGGGAAGTGGATTTGGTTATAATCCTCCTCCGACCCTTCACTCCAGTTGAATACGGTGTTCCAAAACTAATGTTACAAGGGATATCCTTTTATGTGGACAAAATTTCCACGTATTCAATGGTCCCCTAATAACATAGATTTTGAACCACCCTGTATTTGCTTCAATTCCCGATTCCCTTTCTTGGATCCTCAGTCGCGACCGCTCCTCATTCTACAAGGATTACAATTCATCCCCAGCCTCCCAATGCACAAATTTCAACATAACAAATGAGCAGTCACTATTTTACACGCAAAAAAATGGGTTCAACTTTACATTGAGAAAAGAACGAATTGATTATGAGTCCCACCAACTTCCATAAATACATGAAATAAGAAAAAATAGGAATTTGGAAAAATATTTCGTAGGGAAAACCCTTGTTCAATAACGATTTGTTTGTGTCATGTGATGGGCGCAGTGCACATTTAATTTGCATCAGAACCAAAGAGAGCTGCCTTGCATTGTGACAGATAGTGAATGGGTGCAACATTAGCGTCCAAATTAGATTTAACTGCTCATTCTCATCGAATTATCTTCTCACACTGATGCCAGGGAGAGATTCGATTCTCTGTTGAAGTGAGTTTGTTGAGAAACAAATGGAATTATTCTTCACCGAACCACCCTCCGTTCCATCCGACCGATTCGGTGGAGAAAACCAGGATAGCAAAGTTCCAGTTCCGTGAACAAGTTATTCCAATGTAATACATGCCTTAATGACAAATAACCCAATTATGGCATAACTACATCTGACTGACTTACACTTCCAGTTGGTGCTCAAGTATGTACGGGATGCAATCCTATCTGGCAACCCAATATTCATACACTCTCGTTTTATGGTGTCCAAACTAAATGAATTTTGATAAGATTAAAAATTGTATAAAGATGCCGAAAAACACGAAGTTCTGATACCGGATTAGTTTTTCCGATACAAAGTGCAAACATTGCCTTGTACAGATATCACCACTCATACATCAATGGTGTGCTCTACTTGCGGCCAAATTCATGACACCCTCCACTTTACAGATGCACTTTCACAATCTCCAGTTTACTCTGCTTAACATTTTAACTGCTTAATTGTTTTGTATGGTGATGATTTAGTGAGAATGAGGAAAAGGAAGGGTGAGATGGACGAACTTTTTTACATGACGAAAAAACTAATGCAGACAAATACTTATCCTTTGGATAGCATGCCGGCGGTCAAAGAAATTGTTTCAGTGCTAATAAATAATCTCTCTCTCCATTACTCTGCACTTTAAGTACACAAATTTACTAAAATTATTATTTATGTGGGCAATAATAAACTCTTTTGGTTTTATGATTTCTTGTACTTTATCCTACAAATCCTTTGTGACGAGACATAATTTGCTAATGTGCCTTACTTGCTAATTGTCACGAACCAGGTTCTTGAAATTGCAATTCGGACAACAAAAAACATCGCAAATTTCTAAAGTTTTACAATAACTAATTCTATGTATCCTTCATATGTACTTTTAGAGCAAAGATTTGAACACACATAAATAAGTAAAATTGAAAAAAAACTAAGATTTCGGCGACAAGAAATGAGACATGCCCACCACTGTGAGGGGCTAAGGGTGGCAGCTTCTGGCCGACAAACCCTTTCTCTTCCTTAGATCCATTATATTTATTTCTTTCCGTCAAACCGACCAACTCCAAGGGACGCTCGCCAAGATCATAAATGAACAAAACTCTTCTAGAATATTAATAATATACTCAGCCAGTCACAACAAAAAGGTATATTTGACCATTAGTCATGTTCAGTTTTGCTTGACAAAGGCTGCATTTGATATGCATCTGTGTGTATTCATTTGATCAACTACAATCAGAAAATCTCAAATCTTCTGATTACGGCAAAATTTCAACCTCGTCCTCGACTATATTTTTCAGCAAACAATCACACATTTTTTTAATGCAGAGAAATTTGATCCGATTACAAACAGGACACGAATGGCCAAAAGAATTGGCATTATCTAAAACCAAGACAGCCGAAGGACATGATCCTGTCCACTTCTCAATTTAAGTATTTGACAGTTCAATTCTCATCAATTTCCGACACTTGTAGTGCTCACCAATCCAATCGAGAAAAAAGACAACCCTCGTGACCAAGAGATAAAGGATTCAAAGTTGCTGATAATCAGATTTTGTCTCCTGTCTTGATGCTCGCATGGGGGTATCCCATCTATGTCTACTTGTCAATAAAAACCAGGCATCCTTAGACATTATTTGAGTTAAAGTCAACCGTAAGCAAACCTTCTTACAATAATGTGACTTCTCTCAGAGAAGTTCTCTGTCCTGGCTTGGCCTCTATTTTCAACAAGGAAGAAAGTTTAATAAATCGGAATATTTATATGCAGAAGACAACTAACAAATAGGTGAATCTTGGCATTTAAATATTGGATATTTGTAAATAAGGTTTGGATGCTTGAATAATTTGTGATTTGTTGCCATCCTAGGGTGCAAGAAAACAAGCTAGCCATTTCACCAATGAACACATAAAATAAGCTTGAATCTGGTCATGTAGCCAGATACGTATGCATTGGAATAATATTCCTTCTCATCGCCTTTACTTTTCTTACGAGCCTATCGCTTCAAACATGAGTTATGAATGGATGGATGGATGTAATGTTGTCCCATAAATTGTGAGGTGGAAGGAATGAAGTCTCGTCCACAACGCAGGAAAATCAACAAAGCTAACAAATTCTAATGGGAGACCTGAGATGTCACAAGATGCAATCAAGGGGACACTGGAGGTCTTCAAATTCTCTTGATAACATCAGCATCCAAGGGCCAGACGAAACTGGTTCTGGTCTTGGTCTGTCTTCTCGGATTGTATTTTATGACAGAGGTAAAGAGCAAGAGAGAGCTTTCCATATTTGTTGCATACTTCTAGCATTACTTACAGCACAATGAATTGACTTTAGTTCAAAATTCAAGAAACAGGGAAAATTTCGAGTTGACAAGGGAAATGTGCCCCATATTCTGGTATTTTGGGAAAATTCCTGCCTTAACTCTTCCTGGGTTAAATTATCATTGAGGCGATCAAGGGTTTTGGTGATAACATCTATGCATTTACTATCTCCTTATTAAAGTAACTGTGTCAGGGTGTGTGGGTTTAAATCAAACACATCATTTTAAAAAAATAACAAAAGCAATCCGCTCCAAGTAAGCAGAGATAGGGCGAGGTACAAAAGAAATGCAGTTCAAAGTGAGTACAATTGTAAAGGAAATGAGACAAATCTACGGTAAGGGCCCCAGTTATCCCGCCTTTAGTCCATTATCGCCATCATAATCAGGATTATTTTCATCTTTTCTCCTCATAAGTGCACAATACAATGCGACCACAAACTTATTGTTATCTTTTGTTACTAACTATGGGGGCACTGGGTTTAAGGAATTACTAACAGTGACACTCAGCTTCTGAACAAAAACTATCCGGGGCGGATAATATTGTTTGTGTCATCCATGTTCTTCACATTTTTACCGACGTTGTATGCATAAATATCGTTTATTGCCTTTGTGCAAAATACGGCTTATTATAGTTGAATCGATATTTTTCATGAAATAGTACGCCACAATAAGTGCATTTCTGTCATTGCAAGTTTTAACCGGAATCACATTTACTTTTTCTTCTTCTTGACAAAACACCAGCAAAGCAATCCATTCAACCCTTTCCACTTTACGCCAATAAAGGCATTATGCCACCCTGCCTGAAAATAACTACAAATTCCACACACATTCCATAAATACTTAAACCCATTTCTTACTTCATTAACCCATTAGCATCTCCGCGATGATGTACTAGTCCCCACTTATTTACATTCCAGCTAGAAACGTTTTTTTACAAGGCCAAATTTTTGCACCTGGGTGGCTGAAAGATGGATATGCCATGTTCTTTGTCACTTGCACAAATGCTTCAACCTCGAAAACGAAGGCATAAATTTGAACTTTGTAAAAAAAACTTGTCAATTTGTTCTAGCTGAGTGGAACAAGATGGCCAAGCAGAAGAATGAAAAATAAAACAAACAAAAAGCCTAAATATTTTTCAGGGCGTACCAAACTCCTGGGCTTCATAAAAATTTGAAAACAAATTGTGTGCCCGGATACTTCCTCCCCTTTTGTGGCTTAATTTCATAAGCAAGCACAATAATCAAAACGAAGGAGAATTGGGCGATCACTACTAACAATCCCAACACAATCACCTCCGGTCGTTTGAAATGCTTTGCTGGTCGTGATCTCAGCTTGATCAAAAGAGCACCGACGGCCAAGTAATGTGAGCGGTGCGGCTAATGAATAGATAACATCAGTGAAATATGTATTTCATTTTACACTCGTAGTTTATTGCGAGAAATTACATTACAGAGTTGGTTCCCTCGTAAGTTGCTTTAGTTCAGAAAAACACTTCAAAATCAACAATGGACAGACGGAGCAAATCCTGTGTTTGAATGTCTAATTGGGTAACCCTTTTAGCACGAATAAACCCTCATTTACTTTGGATGAACAAACAAAACTGAGTGAACCGGATTATATAGCTCCTCCTTGAGCATTTAACAATCCCTCAAATTTGTGTTTTTTAAACAATGCAGCTCAAAATTATGATGACGATGATATCCGAGAACCTGCAGCCATGCATGTATAATTAACACAAGGATATAAATAATGCTGGGTAAAAATTCCGACAGTTTTTTCGTTCCATATTTAGTATATAATTTAAAGATATCGGTATAGCATCCAAGAATTGTATAAAATGCAAGAAAAGCAATTCCATCGTACATGTAAAGTAATCCAATAATCTTTACTCCGCATCAAAATATCCGAGGGAACGGAAAGTCTAGAAAGAAATCCTGGATTGGTTGGATTCGGCTCAATCCTACATGTTTTGAGAGAAAGTCTGAATCCCGAGGAAAAGCGAAAGAAAACTGAGAGGGTTGCCATGCCAACAAAGTGAACTTCCCAAGACCCGTCACTGACACATTTGTCACAGGTTTACGACGAGGGGGCAGCCAACCAAGACAGCAGGGTGGGAAGGAAAGTAGAAAAAGCAGTTGCCTTACACCAGCAACTTCTTGGAGAAGAAAAATATATCAAAAAAACTTTTTCGAATCCTACCCAACCGAAAACGCAGCGAATGAAAAACCTTGAGCCAGTATAACGCCCATGCTCTACAAGACTTCAACTTCTTCAACATATATCACTGTCTCGTTCCTGGCTTGCTTGCCGAAAAAGGAAAGCCTTGCTTTCGCCTCTAAATGTCTCTTGTATTTATTAGAGGAATTTCGAGGAGGATGGTGAGCAATGAAGCCTTGAATCCTCTTCAAGGTATCCACACCAAGTTAGTAGAAACCATTCCGAGGAGTTTTGCAAATCCTTAACTTTAAATCCTTTTCCTTGTAATAAATTGTGTATTCATAAATCAATTGACATATTTGTAGAACAAGAATCAAAGCGAAGTAATATTTACATGATGCAGACGAACCATACACGCTAAAAATCTCGGCTCCAGACTTTCTAACTGACACTGAAAAAATGAGATCAGGGATGAGAACAAGGGGCGCGTGAACATTGGACGAGACAAATGAGAAGTGAGCCAGAGCGAGGCGTAGGAGTTTTTCACTTAAAGATATTGTTTGGAAACTTGATCCTCTGAAAATCGATCCTTGGAATTGGAAACTGATCCCGTTTGGGGCAAGTGGGAGCATATTGAGTAAGCCAATGCAGTATCGTGTCTACGCAAACATCTGAACTTCATTTGACATGAGTTTTGTGTTTTTCAAATGGATACAAGAAAAAAAGGAAAAGTGTGAGAAACTAGAGACGAGTTAAAAAAGGATACTGAAGGCACACTTGGTAGTCGGTGGCGCACCCACTTCCGTGGAATGGTGCATCCCTTACCATTGTGCGAAAGTTCAGAGATTTAGTTTAAATTTTAAATATCTGTGAATTGGTGGTACAAGCTAATTCAAAGAATTGCTGTGGTACGGGATCACAACTACCATTAAAATATTTTGGGTGTGGTGTGGGATCAAAATAAAAACATTGTTGGCGTAGTGCAGGATCGGAGCGGGCAACTTAACAAATGCCGCAGATCGGATCGGTATAAGAGAACGGGAAAGGATGTAAAATAAGCGTGTCGCGTGCGAGGGATGGATCGTGGAGAGAAAAAGGCGTCTCAAAGTGCAAAGCGACGCCCATCTCCCCCTCCAAATGGGCTCCATTCCAACCCTTGCTCTCCGTCTGTGGCAATGATATGAACTCTGAGCAAAGATCTCATAGACACCATTCCCTCATCAACCATCACCACGGCTGCATCCTTGCAATTCCAATCCGTCAAAGATTATTTGTCCAAGAAGTTAACTTTGGTTTGAGAGCAAATTAAGGAGACCACTACCTCAATCTGGGTTATCGTCCTTTACACAAGTTAAAGGTTTGATGCAAGTTACAACTCGTGTCAGTGTATGTTTGAGTAAAGAGTTTGTTACCAGAAGATAAATTCGTGTGAAAGTGAAAGATCGTTAAAATGCTGGTGCCCCAAGATATGATGGGCGCTCAGTCCAAGATGCTCTACCAATTGAATAAATATTATGGAGAAAGGGTTCAAACCAGGAAGGGTGGAATAGCTAAAACAATTCGAGAAGTGTGTCGCGTGGTGCAGGATGTATTGAAGGAGGTGGAAGTACAGGAGCCAAGGTTTATCTCATCCCTTACCGAGTGTAACGGAAGATATGAAGGGATGGATGTCATTTCTCCCACAGAATTTGAAGTCGTGCTCTATCTCAATCAAATGGGAGTTTTTAATTTTGTGGATGACGGCACCCTGCCGGGATGTGCAGTTTTAAAGTTAAGTGATGGGAGAAAGCGCTCAATGTCACTTTGGGTAGAGTTTATAACAGCCAGTGGTTATCTTTCGGCTAGAAAAATTCGTTCTCGATTTCAAACCTTGGTCGCTCAAGCATGTGACAAGTGTTCCTATCGTGACTCGGTTAAAATGATTGCGGATACGACGGAGGTCAAGTTGAGAATTCGGGAAAGATTTGTAGTGCAAATCACCCCGGCATTTAAATGCTCGGGTGTCTGGCCCCGATCTGCGAGTCATTGGCCATTACCCCACATTCCTTGGCCACATCCAAATCTGGTCGCAGAAGTCAAAACGGAAGGATTTGACCTCTTGTCAAAGGAGAGTTTGTCAATGCAGGTATGCATCCTGTGTTTGGTGGAGCGAGTTTAAAATCATAATTGTAAAAATGGAATGAGATATTCCTTTAAGTGAGCAACTTCATCTCAAACTCTCCATCTTTTCTCTTTCTCTTAGGGAAAGCAATCAGCAATGGAAGGGGATGCTTGGGTGTTGTCATTTGCTGAGGCAGAGAATCGACTTCTTCAAGGAGGTTGTCGTAAAAAGTGTCTCAGTCTACTGAAGACTTTGCGAGATCGTCATTTAGATTTACCAGGTGAGTTAGTATTAACTGGATAAGGACAAAAAGGATGGAGGACTCAGAAAAAAGATAAAATCATCTAACTTCGCCCCTTATTATTATTTTATTTTTAGGAAATCCCGTGACCTCGTATCACATGAAGACATTGCTTTTGTACGAGTGTGAAAAGCATCCTCGAGAGGTGGAGTGGGATGAGACAAGTTTAGGAGATCGAATCAATGGAATTCTTCTCCAACTTATTTCTTGTCTCCAATGTCGTCGATGTCCCCATTACTTTCTTCCTAATTTGGACCTTTTCAAGGGAAAGTCTCCAAGTGCATTGGAAAATGCAGCCAAACAAGCGTGGAGACTTACGAGGGAGTTGCTGACAAATACGAGGTCTCTTGAAAAACTTTAATTATATTTCCACCATCTCATAACTTTTGAATCTCTCGCTCTCTCTGTATTAATTACCATTTAAGCTATAATCTAGTTAAATATGTAGGATACAAGTGTTTTAAACTTTAGTAGGATATTATAGTCAGAGTGGATGGCATGACTTTGGTTAGTATCGGCGACTGAGAATAAAATTAATGGTAGAACTAATTTCTCTCAATGTGTAGAATAGGTACATTTTATCCAAAGATCAACCAAATTCTTTTTACCGCTATTTCAAAATGTTTTTGAGCAAAAAGTAATAAAGGCTTTAATGTAAAGTTTTTGAAAATCAAGTTCCGCATTTGTCGTGCTCCGATATTATTCGGGCAATTAATATTCGCTTTTCATAGGATGAAAAGTTCTTTACCAAGCATTTGGAATAGCAATAATTTGAAGTACTCAATACATTTAGGTGTAGTTGGTACTGACTGGGTTTCGATATCCAAAAGTCAAGGTGTTCGGTTAAGTTTAAAACATTCTTAAATGCACGCCATCACAGATTATCTATTTAGGAGTTATTATCAAGATATTTCCGCAGAATTAGGCAAGTGGTGCAATTTTGCACAAATAGCTAAAAATACAGCAATCACCCCACCAACACGTTTATAATACTCATTAATATGTAAGTTGAAAGAGGCTAAATCTAATTAATTCTCTTGTTCAAGTACCTAAATTATGTAGTTTATAATTAAAACGTAACTAGTGCAAAGCTTAAGTTATAAAAACGGTACTAAAAAAAATTTGCTACGCTATTTGACATGGATTGTTCTCATAAAAATAAAAGCCGTATCCGGCACGGAGTCAATGTTATGAGTGGAATTTGCATACCGTTTTTTCGCCGACCACAGCCTTTCATTCATTTCTAAACTATTGATTAGTTTCCTGTAAAACATCAAAGATCAATCGAAGCCTGCTGAGATGTTGAGCCAGGCCAGGAGACCACTTAGTGAAAATGAATTCAGCTTTCTCCAGTCAAATACAAACTAGTAATGCAGTCTAGTGGCATCCCAGGGAGCAGTAAAAATAATGGTCAGCCGCAGTCTGCTTTTAGTTGTCATTTTCTAGGGGAGTCAGCCTTAACTCGGCGTACGATTACCGATAAAGAAACAAAAGCCAAAGGAGGAAGAGGCATTAATTCAAATGAATAATAGAAGATACTGTGTTCGCCTTTGTTCAAGTTCCACCTTATTTTTGTATAACATTCACTTTACCGAAAATATTAATAAGGAAATGCTTGTAATTCACATTACTTTATCCCTCTCACATCTGATCCTTCCCCATAAAAATTTACCTTCAAACTTAATCATGGATTTAAGTTCACATCTACATTTAAGCTGACACCCTTCTTATAGTGATGCAGCTGGGGGAGAAATAGGTAAAAGGGAGAGAAAATATTGAGACAAATTTTGCACTGGAGGGTTAGAAAAAATTTAGCAAATAGAAAATAACTTGATTACGTTGGAGGGAGCCAACTTGGTTGTCCACTAATTCAGATAAATGGTTCTTTGGCTCGGAGCAAATTGATTAAACATAGACGAGGGGAGTCTCAACCAACTGGAGTACAACACGACATAACCAACCCTCCAGCATTCTGGCTCAACTGGACAAAATCATAAAATAATAGCAAATCCATCTCTCATGAATTATGACACAAAATAAAAGTATCAAAGTAAGTGGTTGCTGGATTGGATACCCTTGCATTGAAAAAATAAAGACGAGATGAGATGAGATGGGAGAAAATGCCGTTTTATGTATGTTGTTAAGTTCTTGTTCGTTTCACAAAGCCCCGTTTAAAAAGGTCTGTTATTCGATGCAATTGCAAAATCCATTCCATTTCAAGAGTTCAACGCCGACACCACTGTTCATTCTCGGACCCTTAGATATTAATATCTTTCCATAAACTGGGAACTTACACGCCTCCTTTATGCATAAGTAGGAAGTATTTCATAATCAAGGAATACTATCGGCAGTTGAAAGGTAGGAAACCGTTGCAAAAAACAAGTACAGAAAATGACCAAGGGCAAGACTTGTAATAATGATGAGTGAAATAGAAATGAAAATCTCGAGTAAACTTAAGCTGAATGGGCTTA
>JAAXNX010000122.1:0-46584 GCA_036491905.1 Folsomia manolachei | reverse complement strand
GAGAATTTATGCAGACAAACTTTACACTGAAATGGCGGCGTGTCAGTGTGTTGCATTTGATAGTGAATGGTCAAAATCCTTGAATCGCTATTCTTGGAGAAAGTTGTAGAGCACTGTACTCCATCTTCAACGTGTGGGCATTGGCGTTGACCGTTGGCATTCCTCTTCTTCCATTCTGCACTCAAAAATCTTGCGACATCCGAAGGCAGACTCCGCTTAATGATGCCGTTTCGAACAGAAATGGGTTGGAAAATTGGTCCTTCCATCGTTTCATAGTACACGAACTGAAGTAATAATAAAAAGGTGGACTAATTACATAGGGATTTTTATTTGATGTCACTCTCTCCCAGTTGAGTTTATGCATAGAATGACATTAATTTCTTAAATAACAATACTTACCGTAGATTTATATTCCTGGATGACTGTGTTCCTAGTCAATTTGCCATGTTCACACTCTTTTGTTTCGTGGAAGATTGCTAGTCCTATGCATTTCTGCCAGAAATTCACTCCTGTCCGTGTAAATCGCAGTGAGATCGTTATCTGCCATGAGTAACTAATTTAAAATTACGATAACTAACAATTTCGCTAATTAGCGAGAGAAATGTGGGTGGAATGAAAGATGAGGAAAATTGCACTGATCCCTTTGATGGGAGGAGAAAAGTGAGCGAGTTGCGAGAGAGAGAGGTCAACCAACTGTCGAAAAATATGTATCTTATCTATTGTTTTTTACTGTTATTCTTTGGGAGCAAAGGTCGTCGATTCCCTGCAATTCATTCTTGGCAAACTGTGAATTTTATCCCGAATGCTGCAAACTACTGCAACAAAGACTATCTCGTACGCTATCTTAAACGAATGAATGTGGCGTATCCAAACTTGTATGACTTTGGGTGAGAATATTATATTCATTGCACCTATATAAATGGGCCTTTTATTTTATTGAATTATTATTTAAATGACCAACTTTTTTTTACCCAACATAGTCCTCTGTCTTACAATCTACCACAGGAGTATTCAAATATGGTGATTGAAGTAAGTTGTAACATGCTGGGTTTGTAAAACAATTAACAATCATGAGCTTGTTTAAACTTTTTGTCCACGGTTTAAAAAAAACTAGCACCGGAAACGAGGTGGACTCTTATCAGAGTTTGTGACGATGGAGAAATCAAGATCCGTGTGGATTGCTAAGCCAGTGGGGAAAAGTCAAGGAAAGGGAATTTATATATTCGATGTATGAGGGTGATAATTTAAAAATGCATATAAAGATTTGATATAACTTGATGTAACTCATTATTTACAATATTCAGCACTGCATCAACCTTCGATACGACGATCAGTACGTCATCCAGGAATATATACAACATCCGTTACTCATCAACGGGTAACAATGAATGAATATTAATTAAATGTTAACAATGAAAAGGGTTGCTTGTTGAGTACTAGATTATACAATTCTTTCACGGCTTTTATTTTCAGATTCAAATGGGATTTGCGAATTTACGTCTGCATAACTTGCAACAACCCTCTCACAATCTATGCATATGAGGTATGTACGAAAAATTATTGGCAATTATGGCAAATCTCCGTCACTCCAAATTTTTCTGTATTACTCAACAGGAAGGAATCGTTAGGTTTGCTACAAGCAAGTACGACATGTCGAATTTGCAAGATACATTTTCGCATTTGACCAATACGTCCATAAACAAACAATCACCAATGTACTACAAAAACAAGGAGACTATTGGACTGGGTAATTCTGCAGTTTCTTCAATATTTACTCTTTAAACTAACTGTACTCCCTTCAGGAAGCAAATGGAGTTTGAGCCAGCTTCGGAAATATTTAAAGGGAGAAAACATTCGGGATTATGCCATGTGGCAAAAGATATGGTCCATACTTATTCTTACCATTCTCGGAGATGGACAAGAGGTTACCTTTTACTTGTGATTTTATTAAATTCAATAATCTCAATTTCATTCATAACCCATTTGTTTTTAGATTGCAGGACACTCGCGTTGCTGGGAGGACAATGGGTTTCAGTTTCTGGGATACGATGTTTTGGTTGATAAAAACTTGAAGCCGTATTTACTTGAAGTATGTTTCAACTATGCATTATGCTGCATTCTTACTTGTCTATTAGCAATTACATCGCATTTCCAAATTTAGGTTAATCTTCATCCTGGCCTTAACTCGGATAAATGTGCTGTGGATTTCGACGTAAAAGTTCCGCTTTTACACGACATGTTTGATCTCCTCAATCTTCCAGATGGTCGTAACTATCCAGAACCAGCCATCGCAAGTACCGTTGAAAGCACGGACCAACTGTGTGAAAAGATTATGGATGCATTGAAAGGTATCGAACCACGCGACACTAACAATTTTATAATTAAATGTCGTTCAATGCATTCCGCTTTATGATGATTTTTTTTAATCATTAGAAGCTGAACCAAAACCCGGAGGTGTGCTGTCGAATGTGTTGACAACAAGTAGGATCAAAACTAGACCTCCTCGCCCTAAAGTCTCTAACGTTGGCAATGGAAATCGTATTTCTGAAAGCAAACCACAGTTGAAGGGTCCAGTAAAAATAAAAAAGCCTGTTTCGAGAGCCAAGTCAGTGCACAGCTTCAAATTGGATCCCAACAACAACGAAACTCCGGACATGCCACTGAGAACATTACGACCGACAAAAAGCAAAGGCAGCCTTCTGTCTGGAAGTTGCAAGACTGAATTGTTCACACCTTCAAAAACGCTATTTGAGGCACCGGTTGTCGTGCGTCTTCCAACCTTGAGTGTGTTTTTTTTGCACTTTATTACTTTGGAACTTGGCAAATCTAATAAATCCAATGATTCTTTTCTAGAAAAATCATCTGCAAGATTACAAGTTCCAACGAATGGCCCAGGCCTGACATTTCTTCCCCGAAATTGGAAAGATGAGGCCCCAAAAGCATGTGGGAAATGGGTTCGAATTTTTCCATTTGATCACGTAACCTCAAAGTGCAGTACTTTCAAAGTGGCTGCGGATCCGCCAGATTGCATCAGACGGGTTAGCAATTTTGATTTATTTCATAAAATGTTAAAATTGTTTTAAAACAATGACCTCACATTATTCTTTTAGGTGGGAATGCATCTGCAAGCAGTGCGAGAGTTAACAAATCAAACCAATTCCAAAGGCCATGACTCGGATCGTTTGTATGATACGGAGCTGCAACGACTACTGAATACTAAGGTCTGGCATCCACCTATGGAATGATACTACTGTGATATTTTTGATCGTTTCTAAACCACAAATACTCTCGAATGTGCATCAATTATATTAAGCAAATAGGAATAAGTAGGTATTTAAATTGTACTAAAGTAAATGTTTCCGCAAACCTCAAGTCTATTTCCAAAAAATGTCTACCAAATAAATTGGCAATAAATAGTGAATACTGCTCAAAATCTAGTCCACATTTGACAACAATTATAGTAATACCACAAAATATATAAGTTCCGTGCACACATGCGTAAGAATATTTATTATTTAAGGACTTTTGGCAGGTGAGGAGTTTCAGGTAGGTTTGGCGTGAAATATTAATAAGAACAAGATTGCATATATTAGTAACACATGAATAATGGTTTACTCTATTAATGACTAGGTAGGATATTTTGATTTTTCATCAATTTTAAGACTAGTGAATTAGTGAAATTCCTAATGTTAACGCAAGTAATGTTTTATGTTTAGTAATTCCGAATATTACAAATAGAAAACCATTCTGTTTTAACTACGGGGATTGTTTTAAGTGTTGGAACAATTAATGCACTTGAAGTCAGCTTGGTTTAGGGTCAGAATTTTGGAGAAAACCAAAGAAACCCATATGTTATTATTTAGTGAAAACTAGAAGACCCATGTCCTTGGAGGCACACTTCTCACGGCGAGATGAAGAAACTCTTAGATCAAACGGCATGCACAAAAACAAATATTAATTTGATAAGTCATCTCGTCCATACAATCAGTCAGCTACAGCTAATTCACAAAACATATTAACTTATTGCCATGTCTGGAACGTTTAAACGTCTTCTTCAAATATGTCAATGTCCAATATGATTGCGTATAGACGTCCTAATCCATTGTATATAGTTTCTATTCTTCTTTTTTTTCTTGTGATAAATATTCTTGCGGAGAGTCATTTTTTTCCTTATCTACTACACACTTCTTCTGAGGCGGTTGCAGCATCTTAATCAATCCAGATACCATCAAGTAGTACCAGTATATCTGAGGTGTTATTGCAGCCAAAAATATAGCTTTCCATCCAATCGGCATATTAATAAGAACCTAAAAAATTTGAGGTTTAGAAAGTGATAGTGTTATATTTATATACACTAGGCTTACCTCCAAATACGGTATTCCATTTTGCTGGGCGTACAATCTGACTGCGTAAAAAATGCTTCCAATTCGAAATACTGGGAAATATACAAGCATAGCCATTCCATTTAGTGTGTATAACGGAGATGACTTCAACTAAAATTTGAAAAAAAAATTTATGACAGATCTTGCACAAAGGTTGCACCAAACCCAATAATTGAGTGCCTTCATACCTTGAATTTACTCAGAATGAAGCGAAGCGAGACGAAAGGAGTTGAAATCTCCATTAAGTAAACGATTCCCATGAAAAAATCTCCATTTCGAACACCATCACGAAAAAACTATAAACAGTATTTTACAGTTATGAAGGTTACATGTTAACTTTCAAATCGTCCACTTACGACCAAAACAGTGAATCCGATCGGGGCCAATATCATGTGGTGAATTACAATAATGGGAGACCGGAAGATGAATTTCACAAAGTCTATTATAATCGAGCCACTCTTTGTGGCGGTGGGAGACATTCGGGAAGCATAAAACATGGCAAAAGTATCTAAACAGTTTAAAAGCAAGTCAATTTTAAACCTTTCATCAAACTCATAATTAGAATCTTACCGTAGACAAAGTATGGAATCCCAAACCACGCGTAAACAAGTGTCATTTTACTTGAATCATACAAAACATTCTCGAAGCAATTAAAGCACACAACGACCCCTGCAATGGATGCTGAAATATAGAAAATAAAATATTTAAAAACTCCACAATATTCACATTATCCATCTACTTACCTAACACGGCTTGAAATGCAGAAATTGTCCTGAAAAAAACAACAATCAAAAATTTTAAAATACTTTATAATTTATGAGGCCAATAAAAATAATAAGAAATCCTCATACTTCACTGAAATATCAGTACAGTCTTTATCGGAAAAGTCAAACTTTTTACGAATCCTCACTCCCATTTCCGTATTAAACCAGAAACGCTGCATTAAATATAATGCGCCAGGAAACGTAATGCAGCCAGCGGCCAAAAGCCACGGTGCTTGAGTTGACATCGTCATTGTAATATCCTGGGGTCAGGTTAACTAATCCGCGTTTTTCTGACCTTTTGACCTCTCAGCAAGGACACGACTGGTGTATGTCACCCATTAATTAGCAGATCAATCAGATTCTGTTATCCGCAATACTGACCACGCCAACGACGCTGACGCCCAGTGACTCACTGGCGATGACCACACTCAGGTCAGCAGTTGTGGCGTCATTTATTTTTTAAATTTTAGCCACCTCCCTCTCCCTAAATGGGATTGACAGGCAAAAGCAACAAAGTTGTGGGTGGCTGGGCTTGGTGCACAACCCAAAAAATTGGCCACCCTTTAATCCGCCTTTTTTGATAAGCAACTTATCATAAGCTAAAAAATTAAATAACCGTGACGCGATCCAGGTCAGCAGCCGGCAAAAGGCGGAGAGTGAGATTTTCTGGGGATGAGTGACACTGCCGCGAAATGGCTCATTTCATCAACATCTGAGAATTTTTATTTGGATAAAACTTAAAAAATTTAATTCACTCCTCAAAATTCTATTGTTTTACTAATTTTTGCACCGGAAATAAGGCGATGGTCCTATTTCGTCCGTGTAATGACTACAACGTCCGTTACCCTCTGTGTAATTCTGATTGAGGTGGCGGAGGAAGATCCCCTCATCCCTTCTTTCCATTATTTGGGTAAGTATAAATTTTTATATAATTATTTCATAATTATTATTGCACGGCTTTCTAAGTATGAATTTTATTCTGTGAAATGTTCAGCTCCAAAGTATCAAGTCATGGCGTCTTCGGGATCGGGGAGTACAGATCTCCAATTTGGAAGAGGAGATCGATCCAACTCCAGAGGATTTCGGAATCCACACACAATTCAACTGGAAACTTATGCGAATAAGGAAGAAGAACAAGGGACAACCACTCCTGGGGCTGGAAATACTCCCAGAAGCGATACAGGTTGGTTAAGAGGAATGTTAAATAATACCTTCATTTTTCAAATATGTAATCATTTAATGATGTGATTGCGAGAAGATGTGTCAGACTCGGAGGGCGGAGATACCAAGAAACTCACGTTTCTCTCTGGAAGTCCATTTGTAGAGATTACGAAAGGAGTGCTTCACCTCTATAGGGAAAAGTATGGCGGATTTAAATAGTAAGGAGTGACTTGCCGTGGAACTGACTGATAGTTTTTTTATATTTTTTAGTGAAAGGACATCTTTGGACAAAAATTCTGAGGGAGGAAGGAGCTGAAATGTTATTGATGCTAGCAGTACCAGCGGCGGTATCTTGTCGAGACCTTTTACAATTCATTGCTCCGTTTCAAGCAAATATTGAACACATTAAAATAATTCGCGACTCAGTCCCAAATAGATATATGGTACTCATTAAGTTAAGAACGCAAGTAAGCCATTCGATTAAAGATTTCAATGGGTTAACTAACTGATACTGGAAAATAATACATATAACCATGAATAATATTCTTGTAATTTAGAAAGAGGCAGATATATTTTATCAGACGCTGAATGGCACGACATTCAATTCTTTTGAGGAAGATTTATGCAATCTTGCCTATGTTGCTAGAGTGGAAACCCTGAAAGAGAAAGCGAATATAGGACTCTCACTGCTTGGTAATATTAATAGTAATTTAACTGAAGTTGAAGTAATTTTTAGTTCACAACAGGCCACACTGAACTACCTACTTGTCCTGTTTGTCTGGAGAAAATGGACGAGTCCGTGGATGGTGTATTAACAATACTATGCAATCATTCTTTTCATTCACTATGCCTTTCTAAATGGAGTGATGCAAGGTATTTATTCACGAATTGTTTGATTGTCTCCAGATAATGTGGGAATTAATTTTGTTTGGATTGTTTGCTGTCAATAGGTGCCCAGTATGTAGATTTGTTCAAACCCCCGAACTTACAATTGCAAACCAGTGTTTTGAGTGCAAATCTACAGAATCCTTATGGATATGCTTAATTTGTGGATACATCGGATGTGGTCGCTATGTTCTTGGGCATGCTTACAAGTAAGAGTAATAAGAAAGTTTAATCGAACAATCCAATAGTAATAAAATAAACCACTGACTTATTACAGACATTTTTGTGAAACGTCCCATTGCTATTGCATGCAACCTGACAACAATCGAGTTTGGGATTACGTCGGCGACAATTTTGTGCATCGACTTTTGCAGAACAAAGATGGGAAACTAGTCGAAGTTGGTGGCCGGGCTCCCTCGCGCCTTGATGAAAGTTGTGAAGAGGCTGAGGATAAATTGGATTCTATCCAATTGGAGTTTACTTACATGCTAACCACACAGTTGGAGTCGCAGCGATATTTTTTTGAAGAAAAGTTGGCCACACAAGTTAGGGAAATGCACCGAGAAATGGAAAAGCTGAAAATTCGATTGGAAGAAAATGATAAGTACAAGGAAGAGACAGACACTAAAATTGTCGACCTTCAAAAAGAACGTGCCACCCTTGAGAAAAAGGTACAGATTAGTTGCATTTAAAACCCATGCATTTTAAAAATCATTAATAAATTTAATTAATAAATTTTGTCTCGATGTTCGTTAAGATTGCCCAGCTAACCCAAAAACTGACAAAATCCGTTGCAGACCTAAAAGATGAAAAAGAAGTGAATAAACACATGAAGAATGACCATGACAAGTGGGTAGCACTAGTAAGCAAGCTGGAACGGGAGCACGAGCAGTATGTTCAAGAGAAAACAACAGAAATCTCGGACCTCAAGGAACAATTGAGGGACGTGATGTTTTTTATTGAAGGCCGAAAGTTGGTTGACGAGTCACCATTAAAAGATGAACTCGCAGATGGACAGGCTGTGGCTGGACCACCTGCCGATTCTAAAAAAGAACGACGAAGGAAGCGGTAGAAAAGGAGTTGTTTTTACTGCGGATAGTTATAAGAGTTACAATTTCGTCATCCAAACACATCTTCTTGCTGTTTAATTTAAAGTCGTATACGTGTCTATTCATTGCTGTATTGCGCCAGTTTAATTTTTCTCCTATTGCTTCTGATGCACCCACTAGTAAGAATGAATTGTACTAAATTTATCTGCCAACTGTGATACATGTGAGAAAAGAACAAAATGAAACAAATTTGCAAACAAATGAGTTATTTCCTTTAACCACATTAAATTTTTTGTTTTATTTCATGAGGAATTACACTGCGTACAAAGTTTCACAAAAAGTAATGCAGAATTGAAGCAGACGAAAGACTGACGAAAAAATATTTAGATGATAAAGGATTTACATAGATCTAATCTAGTTTCGAGTCTGATAACATCTTGAATTCATTACGCTGGACAAAGAACGGAATATAATAATAACAACACTGCCATACAATTGATAGATAATTTTGGGCTAAAGTCCTGGTTAGCTCTACTAAAAGACAAAAGACATCACAAGTAACACTGGTTCCGAATAAATAAAGGTAAAAAATGAACTCAAGTTCCAAAAATACGCCACAACCGCTAAATCCGCCAACACGAACGGTATCAAGTATACAAGCAAGAAGCACCAAAAACTACACGAAATGTATGAATGACTTTCTTGAAACACTGTTCACGTATGTATATTAACTAAATTATAAAATTACAAAAATCAAATCAAGTCAAGGTACATAGTAAAAACCCAACAAACCTACTGACTAAAGGACGCTCCACTTGAGATTGAACCAAGAAAATGTTGAGTAGGTGGAAATAGTTGCAATTCTGACAATTTCTAAAAAACTACTGATTACATTAAACCTGTTTTTACATTTCCATACAAGAAGTTTAAAAATATCGCATGAACAAAAAAGGAAATATATATCACATCAGTTGTTAAGTTCTTAAATTTTATGTAGACGACTACGAGTACTATTATTCGAGAAATTGGAGATCATTAGCGTCGTAGTGATTGTCTTCGTATGAATTTTCATCGTCATAATTCTGTTGTCGTCGTTTCAATTCCTGTTCAGCCAATTCTGCTTTGGCCAGCTTCTCTTTAAGCGGCTTGACACAATCGCTTGGGATGAGGATCCCAACAAACTTCATTCCGTCTACAAATTGGACTCGAACAATCTGGATTTTATGGTTGTGATGACTGCTACCCATAACACTTTCCACGTCGTCCCAACATAGCAAAACCGAGCCACTTAAAACGTAGTATGTTCGCTTCCGTTTTCCAACATCGCAATCTAAACCTGCTGCTTTGTTTTTGCACTTTCCAGACCTGTGTGGAACCGGAATTCAATTAGGATAGTGCCACGCAAAAGCCACAAGAATTTGAAATTTCCGAATAACAAAAAAATATACCAAAATGCATGAATACAGTTTTTCCCGGAATCATCGTACTGACTTTCCCAAGGTGTCAAAGCCTTTTCAGGCGTTGATTTTTGTGTATTTTGCTTGAACTTCTTGCAGAGTTTCTCGTCTCAACTGTTGGTAATTTATAAAAGCAATAAGTAAGATGATAATATGGGCGAACGCTAACTACAATTAATGGTTATTATTTTTAAGTTTACTTGGAGTCCAGTGCTCGGGCGATAAACAGAGTAATACCGGACCTTGGTTGCCTTCTTGTCCGCAGATGACGAGGCAGGAAAGTCGTCCCCGCCAACAAGAACAGCCACTCGTTTATTGTTCCTTTCCTGAAATGTTAATTGCGCGTAAGTACATACTATACTACTAACTAAGGACTGTTCCAATTAATTTAACGATGTTTTAGATTTCACGTAATCTGGTACCTCTTTAGCCAAATAAAAACCGTCATGCGGGCCGCTCAAGTCCCGAGCTTTTTCTTTTGCTTCTTCAAAACTCATGCCCCGCTCAACCACAACTTCATGTACTTCAATCATCCCAGACCCTGTTGCATGCTTTCGGTCAAAACGTTTTGTGGATTTCAGCAAGGTTTTATCAGCATTGGAATCTCCCAAGTCTGAAAAGCAACGTAACATTTAAGATTTAAAATTACTACATTTTTACATTTTTACTACATGTTGCCAACTTACTCAAAATTCCCATGTCAAAACGGCCTTGCTTCTTGGCGTTGGCAACTATTGCAGTCAATGTGTCCGTGAAGAATTTGAACAAAGAGTTTTGTAAAGTAACGTGCATCCCCAAAATCCTACAATTAACAAATCCTTTATTTAACCTCTGGCCCAAATTGCTCCTAGTAGCAAACTCGTTTGGCTAACCGATTGAGGAACTTGCTCATGTTATGATAGTCCTTATCTGGCATGGTGCTGCCAAAATTCTCATCATTCCCATTTACGATTAACCCAACACCTATCATTCCTGCGGCAACGTCCGAACGGAAGTCACCATCATAGTTAGCTGGAGTCTTTACTGGCAGATTCAACATTGTTCCTGTCATGATGTACTTCATAACAGCTTCCAAAGCTATTTTCCCATATTTGTTATCAATATGGAAACGCGAGAGATCACGAGTTTCAGTTGCACGCCGATCTCCATGAGTCAGAGCTCCCTGTAAAAACCACACAGGTTACTGTGCACATTATTGGAGAGGTTTTGTTCGGTACTGTCTGGCACTTACCAAACTTTCCAACCGTTTGGCGACGATTGAGGCAAAACGATTCTCTCCGGCAAGGTCTGAGATCAAAAACACGTATTCTGGGGCATTGACTTGGTTACTCCTGTGTGTCCGACCAAATTGTTGTATAGCTCTGTCTGCACTCCAAGGTAATTCCAAAGTAATATGAACACGGCGACGCTTATTCTTTGCTCGCCTGTCACTTTGGAGGGATATACCACTGGATGCTGCCTCAGAAATGATAGCAATGTTCTTCTCCCCGTCCATGAAACGGCGTTTTTCTAATAATTATATTAAACATTACCCCAACATTTTTTGTGGTATTATAAAGAAAATGGCATGGCTTACCAGTTAAGTTAATCTGGTCGAGGGCAACATCAGACTCTGCTCTACTTTGATACTCGATTTTACCATTCTCCATTTGTATCAATCGCATCTTTCGGCCAGTCATCTGCAAGTGAACAAAGAAAATTTTTACAATTTAACACGACTGAATTAATTCTGCACAAATAAGTAAACTCAAGAAAACAAGTCAATTCAATATTTATAATACCTCGGCCACATCCGACGGTCCACCGAGTTCGTCGATGAGATGATCCAAAGTATTGTTGGGCATTTTGTTCCCTAATTTTTCAATTTTATCCAAAAGGTTTTTACGAATTTGGAAGGCTTGGTCCAAAGCATCTTTGCTTGGAACGTCACGCGGAACAGATGCGGCTTTGGGAACTTTCTTCTTCTTTACTTCTCGCTTTCGTCCTTTTCCCTTACGTTTCGCTTTAAATAAACGCAGGAATTAATCACAAATTTGTAAATTCATGAAGTGAGTAATTAGTTTTACTTGTGAAATATGGCTTAAAAACATACCTCCATCATCGCTCTCCACGTCACTGCTAACACTCTCAAAATCAGATTCGCTGGCTTTTGAATCCGTTGAAATTTCACTATCTGTTCCGGAACCAGCAGCGGCACTGAAGTCAGAATCATCGTCCACGTCAGATGCGTCAGAATCATCGAATCTTGCTCTTTTCGCAGCATTTTGTGCAGCCCTCCTCACTATAAAAAAATATGACACGGTTTATTGTCTTGAACTATGCTGGGTTTGGTAAGTAATTTAGACATTTGCTGATGGTTATCGATCGACGCCTTCAATTTTGGTATGAACCTCACCTGGTTTGCCTTTACCCGAAGAGGTCCCTGGCTGTGGATCCTTTTCGGGCTCGTCAGTTAGAGGTATCCCAAGAAGTCTCCGAATCTTATGTCTGTCCGGAGCAGGCAAATGTTTTTCAACTAGTGATTGGAATACACCCCTGGAATTAAACAACAGCAAATGACGTGACCAAATCACAATAGCAATAATAAGTTACAAAACAAAAGTAAGACAGTCATACTTGGCAGTAGAAACAAAATCATCCAATTCTCCTTCTCTTTCCACTTGCTCAGCGGTTCTAGCTTCGCCAGTGGACTGAAGTCCAATTACTACACATTTCCCATCTTTAACCGCCTCACTATTACAAAAAAGTAATGAGTAAATAATTTTTCATTAATTTTTCATTAATCAAACAGTGCGTATTTAAAAAGACTGGCACACACCGTGCAATGGTGATAGAACGATCGACTTTTCCAGCAATGCATAAATACTTAAAAAATCGTTGATGAGATGCCCAAAATTGTGCCCACATTGTTTTCTTGAATGCATTGTCTGCTTTCATTAATTCGGCAGCTTCAATAAATTTTTGCAAGGCTTCCACCCACTAAAAAAGTCAAAGTTTTTTTAATACGATAAAATAACCAACGAGAATTATACGATGTTTACATGTTACGTACCAAATCAACAGACTCGTTGTACATTTCTTGAAATTCTTCTGACAAAGAAACCTCCTCGATCCTGAAAGCAACACCTTTGAAACTGAGTTGGCGAGCAATGTAAGCACCACGGAGTTTCATGTCCATCGCAACAATTTCCATTGCCCCAATGCCCCTGCAAGGAATAGAAACAAATTTTTCAGTTCTAGTCGACATTTACAGAGATTTTTTGAGGGACAATGATTCACCTCTTCTCGACAGCATTAATGAAATCGCCGAATTTGCTAAATGGCGTTCCTGGACCCCAAATGCCAAGACGGGTCATGTATGCCATATTTTTTGGCTCGGACGCACCAGTCGCTGACGCATACACCACTCTTGATTTTGGAAGCTCTTCCTGCAATTTTTGGACCGTAACTCCAGTTTTTGTGGGTTTGCTATTTCCCACAGGGCATAAATTCTTGGCCCGATGACACTCATCAAAAACAATCTGCAAATAATTACACAATTTAAAACGTTGTAAGTCTGATGTAAATCCGCATACCATAATAATACAACGTAACATACCACTCCGTCAAAATCCTTCCCGAGCCAATCAATAATTTGTTTAAGTCTGGCATTGAATTTTCCTCCTGTGCTGGACTCTCCAATCAATCCCGAATAAGTGGAAAACAAAACACCATCTCTGTAATCTTCTTGGCGAATTTTGCCATATTTGAGCTTATTGAGAGCGTAAACTCGAATACTTCCAGCTCCAATGTCTTTGAGATCTCGTATAGAATCTTCCTTCAGATCAGCAGAAACCGAGACCCAAAGAGCCTTCTTTCTCCCACAAAGCCAATTTTCATGAATGATTCCTGCAATTGTTCGTCCTTTTCCAACACCAGCTCCATCTCCTACAAATAATTGAAAAATTTAGTTTTAGTTTATAGTTTTTGTCAATCTGTTGACGTGAATGATTTAACATCATTCACGTCAACAGATTGATGTTAAATCAATGATGTTAAATCTAAAAAAACGTTGAACTTCGTACCAACAAGATAGCCAGCTCGTTCTCCACTACGAAGGAAAAATTCATGTTGCTGACAAGCGTAGACTACAGCCTCGAGTTGAAGAGCGGACAAATGCCCTTTATCGATACAAGAAGATGGTAGTCTCAATCTATAGTAGACTTCTGGTGGAGCAACACTTGCTAGAGATGCGGTTTCGACAATAGGATCTGGATGAGCCTTTCCAATTTTTACTAGAACCAAAAAATTAACTCGTCTTAAGTCTTGGACTACGACTTTCTACTATACTGATTTACCACAGTATACGAAAAATAGAAAAATAAAATAAAAGTCTTAAATCCAATTACGTTTGGCAGGAACATAGTCGGCATATGTTTCGGCCATCCCCAGTGCTTCATCTTCTTCGTGAAGTTTCTATACTGATTTACAGTATACGAAAAATAAAAAAATAAAATAAAAGTATTAAATCCAATTACGTTTGGCAGGAACATAGTCGGCATATGTTTCGGCCATCCCCAGTGCTTCATCTTCTTCGTGAAGTTCATCCTCAGTCTCCAATCTGGGTGGCTGTAATAGTGCCTGTAATAAAGTATCCGTTGAGAAAGCCCATTACAGATAACATTGAAATACAACCCTAGACAAATGTCCCTCAATCCAAACCCACCTGCTGATTTTTAGAGCTTATATTCGACCAAAGTTGATGTGGTGCCATTCCTGCCCTTGAGGTCGCCTGAGGCTGAGGAGGCTGTGGAGGTCTACCCATCAAGGAACCCGCATTTGCTGAAAGAATTGACAATTGCATTGCATTCAGTTAAATAGTCATTACTATTTAAAAAACAAAGATAAAAAGCCGCCCATCAGTGTCAGAAAATATGCGAATAATTATTTCCCGTACTGATAAAAAAAAAAAAAAAAGTTATATCCATATTACCATTACCCAACATTGCTCCATACAGCTGAAGAAGGGGATTATTTGAATTCTGCATATCCATCCCATCCATTTTAGGATAAACGTTGAGCAACTGGCTTAAAGAGTTTATGGAATTTGACGAGTTGAAAAAGTTCAAACTATCCAATGGATTCGTATTGAAGGGATTTGTGAGAAACATGGATGGGTCAAAAAGTGGTGGGGCCTGAGTCTGGTACGAGGAGGCTGACGCACTATTAAATGACGACGGTCGTATAGTAGTGCCTTGTGGTAGGATATTGATTTTAGGAAGGAAACCACTTCCCCCGGAAACATCTGGTGTGCGGATTTTCATCCTTGACGCCCCCTGACTCTGATATTGATTACTACCCCCTGTCACAGAAGAACTCGCAGTTTGTGACCTATTCGCTTCCGTCGCCATAGTATACGCATCCGCCAGACAGGTTCCTCCCCCCGGTACCTCAATCTTGTCAGGATCCTCATCAAATGAGTCGTCATCATCCGAATTATCTTCTCCTCCACTTAACGCAACTACATCCGAGTCTGAATCCTCCACTCCAGCATAGTTTTTAAGTTTAGTAGCCTAAATTAGTTAAAAAATATGTTAAATACCAACCATTATCCCAAAACACTACCAATTTCCTTACCGCCATTCTCGTAGGTCTCGACATTATCTGGGAATAATTACTAGTCAACAATAGTCAGTGTGGTTATGAATCAACGTCAATATTTCGAGGTCACATAAAAATAAAGGCCGGAGACAATATTTTCGTTGAGCCTACGTCCGTCCGTCCTCCCAGCAGATGAGGGAATGAGTGAGCAGAAGAAATACAAAAATTAGAGTCCCTCCACAACCAGGTTGGGTAGAACGTGGGTTTTTTCTCCACTAGGGCCAACCTGAGATGAATTAAATGACGCTGGCACTGAGTAAAAAGAGGCCACGTAAAAATCCAGCAAGGAAAAGAAGACTTACTTTATATACCAAACGTTGTGCCAGTGGGGTAGCCAACGTAGTCCCACCCCAAGCCCACATTTTTATCCCAGCTACCCTCACCACCGTTACGATTCCTCCCGAGTACGGAGCATCCATCCCATCACTGGGCTAAGACACTGATGCCTACCCAGAGTGCATGGCATGCACCATGGATGGAGTCCGTGGCTGGGTTAAAAATCGGGACAAAAGAGTTTTAAATTTTTTATGAGCAGCGCCTCCCGTTCCTCCAATCCAATCCCAGTTCGAGGAGTCCCCCACCAGTGACTCGGCGCAGTTTCAGTTTTACTTTTTCTTCCTTACAAACTAACTGGAGACTTGTCTAGCTTGATGAGCAACACTCTCTCTGCTATTTGGCGAATCTCAACTCTCCCAGCTGGGCGGATGACATAGAGAAAGAACCACCATGACCAACAACTGAACTCTGCAGAGAGAAGCAGTTGCAGTTCCTGCTCCACGAGAGAGCAGAGGCAAAATATTTGTTTACACTCATTGTCTCCCTTTTTAACGGCTCAACCAAATTCTCCATTAAGCTCCCTCCGATTTTGCTCGTAATTTTAGGAATTAATTAGCCAATCCTCTCTAAAAGGAGTGAGGGAGGGTTAACTTTTATACAAATTGTAAATTTTAATCAAGGGACTCACCTAGCATCGACTTAAATGCCTAGCTTTTTAGGTGTTCCCGTCACGTGCCCCGTGAAGTGTTCAATGTTTTTAAGTGCCAATCATGCCGCAAAGCCTCTTCTCACATCATCTCAGGAAAATAAGACGTAAGTTGGGAGACATGGGAATTGGTTGGGGGAAGTTTTGGGAGTTGCAGAAAGAGTGGCTAATGTTAATCCTGTTTTTTTGTATCCCTTTAGGAATAGGATTATTGACGATGACAAAAATAATAAAAACAAAAAGGGCAAGAAGATCACCGACTACTTTGCTCCTAGGAGGACGAGTAATCGCAAAACACAAGAAACAATACGAGAAGAAAAACAACAACTGCTCATTAAATTAATTTTGGATGAGACTGAGGATGGCTTACAAGTAGGATTTGATTTCAATGTTAATTTATAACTTTTTGTGATGGGCTATTCAGCAGACTTAACTCAACATTAGACGCTCTTTTCTTTCTTTTTGCTTGAAGATTGTTAGCTATGAGTTGATTTTTTGATGAAATTCTGCTTGTAGTTGTAACTTCTTGACTGATTTATTTTCAATTTGTATTACAGGCTAAGCGATTTCCGGGAAAAGGCAGAGGAGTGGTTGCAACAAAGTGTTTCCTTAAAAATGAGTTCGTCGCGGAGTACGCTGGAACACTCATGATGGCAGCTGAAGGCAGAGCAAAAGATAAAAAATACGCTCGAGACGGGTTCACGGGCTGCTACATGTATTACTTTTCCCACAACAACCAGCAGTATTGGTGAGTAAACTGTAAAATTTAGGATAACCTAACTATTTATTGTAAATTTATTAATGATTGGTTTTTTCTTTGTTGCAGTGTGGATGCGACCGAAGAGTCGGGTCGAATGGGAAGACTGATAAACCACAGTCGAAATGGTAACCTCATCACCAAAGTAGTGGAAGTGAAGGGGAGGTGAGAATTTATAAACATAAAATGAATATTAGCATGACTTAATATAATATATTTTTTTGTATTATAGTCCCAGACTGATATTCGTCGCTAAACGGGATATCGACGTAAATGAAGAGCTAAACTATGACTACGGCGACCGAAGCCGAGAGTCCCTCCGTCATCATCCTTGGTTAGCTTACTGATGAAGACTATTATTGTTTCGCTAGTGCATGTATCATTATTATTACTATTTACGAGTGGAGGGAATCCAGTATTCGAACAATTGCAAAAGAGCTCATTTTGTTGTTGTTGTTGTACTACTAATACGCCACGACACCTTCACAGAATCTCAAACTTTCGAACCTTATTATTATCTATTAAATTAAATTAAATTATCATTAATATTGTATACCTTCAGTTTTTATTACTGGGTGCAGCACCTCCTCTTCTGCAGATTTTAGACTTAACTATTTATATACCATGACCTTAAAGAAAGTGATTTGTGTGCTGGTAATTGTGTTCATTATATTTCATAAATAAGGATAACAGTAAGACTATAAATTGTACTGATACTGATAGTATATACTATGTCGAAAAAAATCACACCACAAGTGGCCTGTGTCGGTCATGACGTTGCATGTCAGTAAAGTAATAAATAAATAAAGCATCTCATTCGTGTTTGTAATAATAAAAGGCCTTGTGCTCCTTGAAGTCTTTGATTTTTTTACGCAATTTATGACACAAAAAAGATATTTTAAAAACAAGTTCAGTTTGATTGTATTATTATTATTATTTTGGTTATAAAGTTACTTATACATATCGAGTACACATGTTTCAATTGTTTTGAATTATCACATACATTTTATGGGAAAAATCAACAGCAAGCAGGGATTGCTGGCTACGAACAAGCTCACGCTAAAGTTGACATGGACAAGGTACTTACAACTATGTGCATATAACAAAACAGGAAGCGTCATTCGAATGCATATAATAGTAGAAACCAAATATACGAAATATCAGCAAGGGTCATTTATTTCGACGACGATCTCGATTATTATAGCCTCCCCTGCGACAACGACCATTTTGATGTCGCGAATCTGCTACTGATTCTTTTTCCTTTGTCGTTCCGAGTGAATGGTCCTGGTCGCTTTCTCGCACAGATTTGGCACTGGGCTTGCTAGATTCCCCACCAGATGCGGATTTCTGGTCCGAGGAAAGCGGATGATATGAGGTTCGGTGACTCCCTGCAGCGGAATTTCCATGAGAATTATGATTTTTACTCTTCTGATTCCGTCCTGTATTTTGTTCATTGGTTGGTTGCTTCGCAGAGTCATTATTACTAGTTGAAGAATTGGGAGAACTTCCTGAACTCGTTGTCCCATTATTGCTTGCAGCTCCCTGACTTTCGTCATCTCGATTGACTGGACTAGAAATCACGAGCATTTTTTTGGTTTCTGTGAGATCAATTATTCCTCCTTGACTTTTTTGTTTTTCAAAGAGTTGTTTCAATGTTTCCTTTCTCCCCTCCCAATCCTGAAGAGAGTGTTCTCCACGACTCAAATCCAATTCTTCAGAAGGAGGTGGGGACTCCACAAGTTTGTCAATGTCGATACCATCCTCCAAACACTCCCGGCAGACAGGGCATGTCAGTTCCTGCTTCTCTTTCAGAATCTAAATGAAACAATTCCGAACTTATTAATTTATACAGATTTAACTAACACAAAACAAAGAAACGCTTCTCACATTATCCTCTTCTTTGAATGAAACAGCCAAGTTTTTGAGGTAGCTGCCCAAACATTGGGAATGAAAGTGGTGAAAGCATCGGGTGCGATAGAACACATCAAATTCCGTAAAGGAATACAAGCAAATCGGACATTCTGATGCGGGTCGATTATTTTTGGTAAGAAACTCTTTGCACATGTCAATTAGCTCGTAAATCATTTGAGATTCCAGTCTATCTTCACATCGTTCCTTCATTGTAACCATTAAATCTTCAAGCATAACGTCATTGAGCCCACGAGGATTGCGAAACAATATTTTCGGAGGACACTTTGGATAATCAAGAGGTAGTACTATTTCCAACGTCAATGTCACATAGCGCGACTCTTCATCATCCGCTGTGGCAGGGTATAACACCATGGATATCTTTGCCTCTCCATCCCTAATACAATTATTATTATTGAATATTTGAATATTTCCTACTTTAAAATACTGCAAAGTCTTTAGTCACTCACGGAGTCTTGTCATTGATATCAATCTCATTTAGGAAAATGGCACTAAGTGTCTCCAACTCTTCCGTGCATGCTCTGTAATCATACATTATTTTATTTCGACTGTCAATAATGTTTTTGAAACATCAGACCTCCTAATTTAGGACCTGATGTCAGGAAATATTGAGCAATTGATTGTCATATTAAAACGTGTGACATAACAGACAGCTGACTTACTCGGAGGGCATGATGTTGATTGAGCCAAAAATCACTCGTCTCTTCAAAATTCGGAATCTAAAAATAAATGCTTACAATAAATTTACCAAAATATGTCAAATCTCTCAAATACCTTAATGGTCACTGGTTGGGGTCCAACCAGTGAGTGTCTGTGGCAGTTATTTGTTGTCCTTAATTTTAAACAATTATTGCGAATATGAACAGCAGGTTTCTTTGAGTTGCTCTTCTCTCCCTCCCATTCAAACCAAATGCGAAGCTGTGTCTGTGCTAGGCACACTCGTCGCACATTCTGAAAATCTTGATTGATTTTTTCCAGTTCTGTAGCGTTTCAACGTTTGCAGAACATAAATATATTTCAAGTTGAGTTAACCTTGTGATTTTATCCCTGATAAGGCACCGTATCATGCATATGCTTCAATCGCATGAGACATTAACAAACATTCAAACACAAACTTAGGATTGTTTGAGAAGCCGAAGGAACCCTAATTAAGTCCGCTATAGTCTGTCAACTATAACCTACCCAATACTCAGTAAGGGTCAGATAACCAACTTTCTCTACACCTTATCATCCATCATATGCATGATTGCACCGTTTTCATCCAACAAGCGGGGTTAGAGTAGACGTGAGTCTTTGTCGGGAAATTCGGCTGAAAAAGCTTTGCAAGGAAAAGCCGAGCCTCATTCCACTGACTGAGCTGATACGACACAATAAGCTAAACTTAAACTATATCACTAGCCAATAAGTGGTTTATGAATTTAATCTCCATCCTGGACGACACCAATCTCACAACTTCAAAATCCTGTCACTGATTGTGGTGGGACTGAGCTGCTTTCTTTGTAAAATAGCAAACTACACCACAACGTTTGTGGCACAAACAAAAATTGTCGGAAAAGGAAATATTTGGATTTTAATCTCAAGAACCTTGGCCCACTAGTGGTGTTGACGTAAGTGCTCTTTAAACAATTGTAGGCTAGTTGATAATGTGTTGATTGCACAAAAGCATCCAGCTTGAGGAAGTTGGTCACTTTTGAAAATGTAGGGAATGGTCATAAGTGGCTTGTGCAATTTGTTGATTATTTTGTTTCTTCTTGACTAACGATGTCATTCCGCTTTTGTGTAATCCAGGTCTGGTCGAGGGGTCAAAGGTTGACGCGTGAGAATGGAGGGGGACACGGGAGAACCGGACTGGTTGCCTCAGGACGATGAATATGATGCCCTTAATGACGAAACATTTGGTGACGACGGAGATGTGGAAGGTTTGTAAATTGTTGTGTGTCTGCTCGTCAATCCGAAATTCTAGTTTAAAATTTCACTTCGTGGTTTTTGCAGATTTCACTTGGGAAGCCGCACAATCTTTGCTTACTGATTTTGAGAAACTTAAACCAAATGGAAAGACCCAACGAAGCTCAACTTCAAAGGTAGTGTGGGTGGGACTGAACTTTACAAAAATGGACATTTCAATATTTTATGACTTCTCATCTTTAGGATTCCCGAGTCGATTTCATTCACCCGGGACTGTCCGACTCTTTTGATAAGGATTTGGATAAGGTTCTCATTGATGATGACTTTGATAACGAAAATGCTTTGGAGGAAAGTATTTCTCGACTGGTTATGGACGATTTTGACGACGAAAATGATGAGGAAGCGGAAGCTAGGAAGAATAAACTTAGAAGACTTGGAGGCACAGGAGCTAGCATGAATACTTATTTTATGCCTCCTCAGGTATGTCGAGTGTTGACGAGGATTTTTAGTATGTATGATTCTGACGGTGCTTTCTTTAAATAGGTTGTCAATAAACACCTTCAATGGTTCATGGACAAAGAACTCCCCGGCAGTTCGTTATTGGGTTCTTCTGTCTGGTCTATGCACCCAACTTCATCCCCTGCCGACGTGTCTGCAAGTCATCATCAGTCAAACGCTGTTAAGACTAACCACGTCTCTGATCCAAGTAAGTTTTCGATATTGTTATGTACATTTTCGCCCTTTTTTCGTTCAAGAAGGGTTGCTTATTTATAAGAATATTTAATTAATTGTTTGTTTTTTTTAATTATAGGGCATCAACAGACTTCCTACTCAGTTTTGCAAAAGCTGGCTGGTCCAACTGCACCACCTCCCAATTTAAATAATGCTGTGGGGATAAAACCCGGTACTTCCACTGCGCCACGAAAACCTGTATGTTCAATTCACAAATTTAATTTACAAGTTCCTCCTTAATTGTCGAGCTAGAAATTAATGAAGAATGTTTTTGTAGGTTTTTAAAACTGTGGAGGAAATTGAACGGGAATTGATGGAAGGAAGTGATGCATCTAATGACTCCGAAATTAACACTCCAAAATTAGTTACAAATCATCGCCCTCGAATTATGACGGCTGAAGAATTGGAGCGAGAGTTAATGGATGAGTCGACCCCTCCACCAAAACCAGGAATGGATCAGCGACCGAAATCAAATATGGAAAATAATATTCTGTATTGCGCTAATAATGTCCAAGGGCCATCCCACATGGTTGGAAGTCCACTGTCCCAAAGAACAACCGTCCCTGGCAGGGCTCCTCCTGGGATGAACGTCAACATGAACCACGCCATGATGCAAAGGATGCCACATCCACACATGCAGCCTAACCAAGCGGCTTACGCTCAACGAATGATGGCGAATGCTCAAATGCAGCAGCATCGGGCGGTGCTTGCTTTTCATCAAAATGCGCATATGATGAACCAAATGATGATGGGTCCACATATGCGAAATAGAATGCCTATGATGATGCCACCAATGGGTAGACCTGGTTTCCACATGCACCCAAACCAAATGCCTCATCCCCATTTTATGCGACAGTTTCGTTCTGAAGATCCTTACAGGGGTCTTATGAATGAGAAAGACAAACAAAGGCTCCGGAATATTCAAATTATCCAGCTTCAAAATGATCACCCTTATACCACGGATTACTACAGTCTGGTAAATAAAAATAATAATAAATTTACTAATCTAATTTAACAAACAATTAATTCAATATATTTGTCTTATAGATGTTTAGAGTCCGTCACGGATCCAGTGACCCGAAACGCCAAAAAGACTGCCTGTCAAAACTCTACCCCAAAAAATGTGATGAAAATTCTAATAGGAATAACTATCAACCAGCACATTTCGAAAACTCGTTAGGGAAGTTACAGGTAAATTTCAGACTGGCATTAATCGTTTCCAAGAAAAACAATGCATGATTTACAAATGTTTTTGTTAATAGGCTGTTAGTGCATTGGCACCAAAAAAAGCTATCGACACAGTTATCCGAGTGGTTGACGCTGGTCCAACTAATAGAAGTGGAATGAAAGCCTACCGTTATTTGCTCTTAGAAATTGAAAAGGTAAAAAAAAAAGGAAGCGTGAATGTGTATTCATTCATATATAATACTTTACCGTCACCAATTTACAATTTATTTTTGTTGTTTCAGTTGTACGAATGTCTGCTTAAAATTCAAGAAGGTGATATTAGAAACTCACTTCTACGTAATGCGGACGAGTATACCCTTGAGGAACGAAACAAGAATGAACAGAGGGTGAAGGAAGTTCTAGAACCTCAACATAAACTTGCAGAAATATTATCTGTTCACAAAGGAAAGGTGTGTATGACAGCTTTCTGTAATTTTCATGGCTTTGTGATCGTAGAAGGTTTATAATTCAAATTTAATATTTCAGATGCTCGTTAGCCGATTAATGCCCCTAATGGACCTTCCATTTAGATTTCATTTGCTATCTCATATGATCCTGAATTTTCCTGATTGGGGTGCAACAAAGAATAGTGAAATTGACAAGACATATCCTTTCCTCCGTCATTGTGTTTTCTCTGCGCAAATGTCCAACATTATCTTCACATTCAATGGAAATGTGCCAGCTGCAGTGTACGAGTCCATGCTTACTAGCAAGGTACTAATTGAACTAACAGACAACATGACATTACATGCCCAACTTCTAACTGAAATATTATGTTTTCGTTTTAGTTGGGAATTTCTTTGCTCATGGCGCTTTTTCATCGGGCCGAAAGCATTTTTCAGGAAACTCCAAATTCTGATGAAACAATAAAATATCGAGATCAGATGAGTCAATTGGCTTATTTGAAAGAAACAAACTTGCTAGTGCAAACCCTATTAAGTAACGTTCACAACCTTGCGACGCCCATCGAATTTCCATCTAGCATACTGAAGCATTTTGCCAGGTACAGAGAAACAAATATTTAATATGAATACTTGTTTTAAAATATTTATACTACATCTAGGTGGGGATATTTGCCAGAACAGCTACATCAATTACAGTCTTCACTATTGTTGTGGGATAAACATGCGATCCCTATGCTTCAATAAGAGGCTTAAATTCATTCTGACACTTAATGGTTCTAAAGTCTGCAAAATTATGCGATAAACACAAAATTTATGTGCAGGGGGGTTAATGCACAAATGGTTTGTAATTTATAGGTACTGACTAAATAACTGTTGACTGAATACTGTCACTAATCAGGCGTACTTTAAAGTACGTGTTAATCAATTGGACAATTTTAATGATTCACTGTATATATGTTTTCCTTGCCCTTTGTCGCCCAAGTTTTTAGAAGCCATTGCGTGATACTTTGGTAATATTGACGTTTTATATAAACATATTATAATGATTTTCGCAATAAAATTACTGCAGCATACTTAACCATTTGACAATGAATGTCTCATTTTGTCCCTTGTCCACTAATTAACGCATATTTCAATAATACCCCCAAACATTGCTGGAATGCTAGTAAAGAAGACACCAATTTATTTGCAGGACAGATAATACGTGCAACAAGTGGTTTTCTACGTCGTAAATATCAATGTATATATATTGACTGATTGAATGTCTTTCACGATTCAAAATCTCTCGTTTGATCCCATCTCAGTTATTATTGTAGAAGGTCCTGCTAGCATAAAAATAAAATCTTGGTTTTTATTGAAACTCTTCATTTTACCGTTTTAAGCATGTTTTTACCTACCTCGTCGGATAACTCGTTAATTGTGGTGGTGGAATTGGTCGTATGTTTCCCAATAGCTGTGTCCATTTCTACATGTAGCGTTGCAGGGTTTGGCTGCATTGTGCAAAACGATTTACATTTATTTTTCAAATATTGAACATTGTTTCATGAACAACATTATTAGAATTTCTATTAAAATCCTTACATCATCTAATAAATGTATGTCTTGGTTCTCATCAATTTGTGGCTGCCCCAACGCACTGACATCTTCTAGATCTTCATGTACAGGATTAGTAAACTGAATGTTATCTACATCTATCTCATTCTGACTTAATCTGGAGTAACTATAGTCTTCTAATCTGGAAAGGGAAATAAAATTATATTAATTATCCATTAATTTCATGAAATAATTTCACCGACTTCTAGAGAACAACTCACTTTCTCACACGACAAGCTCCTCTTTTACGCCTTTTCCAAATATAGTAAGAAATATACAGCGTAACGCAAACTACTGACACCAACATCAGTAGGACGTTGTCGGGTTTTGGAGGTGGAACATTTGGAACATAATTTTCACTATCCGCCAAAGACGCCGAGACGCCAGGGACTTTGGGTAGGTGGGCGGATGGAGTAGTTGTACTTGTGACTGGTTTGTCAAGCACCAAAGAATGGACATAAGGCGATCCTGGTCCGAAAGTAGCTCTATTCATTGATATTCCCATTATCTTATAAGTGTTATTACTATTTTACAAGTCCAGTCTCCTTAATCTACGTATACGTGCGGTTTGCAGCCAGATTGTCCAAGTTTGCCTAATCTACAGATTTGAATTTGAAATTCTCCTGTTGCTCTTTCTTTCCTAGTTGTGTATCGTACACGAGTGTGTAACAAACAGGAAATAGTTCAAACGTACGCAGATGTTGGGATATTGGACGACGGCGGTACAGGGTCTCGGCAAATTTTCGACTTTCTCCGACTTCGGAGCTGGACAGTGACTATTTTTAAGCGAAAAAATCATGTAATTAAAATGCTTGTCGACCGACAATTAAGCATAAAGTTGCAAAAGGATGCCGAATGATTGAAACAATTATGAGGGACCCTTGCAAATTAAAGGGCATTGTCATTTCCTTCATCGGTAAGATTGTCATACTTGATTTTTGCCGTCTTCCATCGCCTACTTAGATGTGACAGACTTGGCAGAGAGCCAATCTTACAATTAGTAGCATTATAAACTTCCTTGGAGCCAGACATTTAATGTTTTAGGAAATATCTGACAAAACTTTTTTAAAACTATACCCAAGTGATTGAGCCCTGCACATGATTTGACGTCAAATGAAGGTTCACACAATATATAGGAAATGTAATATATTTAGATGGTGACCATTTCTCCATTATTCATGCGCATTTAACTCAACTTTCTCTTCCTTTCCCCCCGAAAGAAGTACAAATACTGCTGGATAATGAATGAATATAAATGACAACTGACAACGCAATTAGTATGACACGCTATGAATTGAATGCAAAGTATTCATTTCATCAAATTGTGTGAATGAATTGGTAACACACAGACCCAAACCAGGGAAAGGCTGGATGTTACATTTGTGAGACTGAACTTGTGCTTACTTCAAACGGGTTGAGTCGCAATGGGACTTTTGGATTAAAGCCGAAAAGAGGTTGGGCAACCATGAGTGAATAGCACTATTTGCAGTGTCTGTCTAGATCTATGCGCCACCCGGAGAAAGTGGGATCACTCCTTCCAGCCGACTTCGGTATTGATCCAACCCACAACTCGGGTTGAGGCGAATAATCGGTTTTTGCACGGGGAAAGTCATTCGGGGAGAAAGGAGGATAAGAGAGAAAGGTGGTGGCTGCTGCCTCCATGTCCTGCGCCACTCAGTTGGGTTGGGGTGTCACAGTGTGGCCGAGCCATGGACTCGAGAGGATGTGTTCCTTGCAAAATTCCCCCTTCGTGCCTTCATAATTCAGAGACTAAAGGCATTTACAAAGTCCCCAACAATTTGAACAATGTACATCTCAAGCCAGAGGACATTTTTACACCTTTGGCTTATCAAAACCCTGGCTGCATGAATAGTTGTAAACCCCCAAATCCAGAGATGTGATCTTGTTGGTGTGTAGTGAACACCCCACGAACGGGTCATTCTGTGGCCAGTGATTGGCACGTGTAAAAAAATTGTGATCTTGCAATAAGTTTTTAAACAACAGCACCACAATGTTCAGCTTTAACTTTGCGAGTAAAATGCTCAACACCATCATGGGCACGGATGAAGAGCAACAACAACAGGCAGGACAACAACAACCTGGGACTGCCCCTATGGGTGGTGGTCCTCCTGGAGGTCCAGGTCCAGGTCAACCTGGAATGAGGCCAATGGGTGGACAACATGGAGGATTTCCACCCATGAGACCACAACCTGGAGGTCCGGGTGGTTCTCCGAGACCTGGATTTCCTGGACCTCCCACATTCAGTGGGCCAAGGCCTAGTCCGGGTGCTAGAGCAGGACCACCAAGTTTTGGAGGACCTGCCAGACCCACGATGGGTGGGGTTGGACAACCGCATCGATTTAATGGTCCTCAACCTCTCCCACAACAGCAACCACCTCCTGGACAGATGAATCCTGGACAGATGAATAGAGGGATGTCTCCTTTACCTGGGTCTGCTGGTAGTAGTAGGGCACCTAGTCCGGGTCCTCCTAGGGGACCTGGGCCAAGGGGGCCGAATATGATGGGTGGGCCTCCACCAGGTCAGATGAATGTTGCTGGTCCTGGTCATCCCTTTCCTGCTAGACCTCCGGGTGAGTTGGCTTAAGATTGCAATTTACTTATTTTTGCATGAATGATGAAAGTTTCATCATGAAACTCATGAAAAGATTTAGTTCATTTGGTGTGCAAGTAGCTTATATTTGCATTATGTCATTGCCAATGTTTTATTATACGTTTGAGGCTCATGCATAATCCCAAGTTTTTAAACTACTCTTATTAGAATTATTATTTTATTCTTTTTATTTCGAATCGAATATAAGTTGCATTCAAGGAGTTTAATGTAGGGTAGGTGCTTTTGCCAAAAAGAATGGAGAGCTTTAGTCGGGGTTTTATTTAATCAAAAATTAAGATTAAAAAGCCAATGGGGCTAAACATTTGCCTCAACAAGCATAAATATTAGATAATCTTTACTCATAATCTATATACTCGCAGTATATTATGCTTCACAGGGAGAAATCAATTTCGCCATTTTTCTTACAGAATGCATTAAAAATAAGACCGAAGCACATTTACTACTAGCTTTGCGATATAAGCTGCCTCTTTAAAAATTAAATCGCTAAAAGATAACAAAAATTCGGGTCTAATCTATTCCTTCATGTATTAGAATTATATAACGCCAACATGACTAACAAGCCACTGAATGCAAACCTATGACTTATTATTAAACTCAAATCTATAACGCAAACCTTTGAAAACTTTCTTTGATGCGACTAATATTTGTCAAATCAACATTCCAGTACCAGTCTCTACCTTTCCTTCCAAAATTATCTAAACAATACAAATTTATAGCTGAAGCAACCATGTAATCTTGTACATATTTCCGTCACTAACTTTATCGGCATCTGTAGAGTACCGCAAAGAATTTGGTTGTTTATGGAAAGCAATCAAATTACGACCCATGTTTCAAATGCACCCTGTTCATAACCAACTGCTTTCACTTAGTGAAAGTCCTTAAGGAAGACACACATCCTTTCCCCGTAAACATGGGCACCTAGTCTTTTTACTCATGGGCATGTTGGCAGTGACAGTAATTCGATTTACGCTCTTTAATCCTGATATGATTGGCATTTTGGCGTTTTAGGAGTCACAGCACCATCAGCTGCCCCAGCTCCAGTGCCAGACGTTGACTTGAGTCACTTGAGTGCCGAGGAACGAGCCATGATTGAAAATGTGATGGCTAAAGCTCAACAGTTGGAACATGGACCTCCTCCTGCCCCTCCTTCCGGCCTTTCTCAGCAAGGAGTCCAAATGCAGCAAAACCAACCCCAACACCAACAACAGAGGATGATGAGGTAAGTAAATTATGACACAAAAACAATGTCTTGTTTCCCATCACTATTTGTCTCGGAGAAATTATACACCAACTCCAGTACATCTAACGTTTCAGATTCAGAACTTATGGCTTTGTCTCCAGGCTTGTTTGATTTTCCAATAAATGTTCAGCATCCAATTATTAAAACGCTCTGTAAATATTAATTTTGATGTATAACTAGTTACAAAGATGTATTTGCCATTCTTTCTGAGTTCTGTTGAGGATTCTCAAGCGAGAAGAGAGTTGACAAAAATTTTCAAGACGTTTGTTTTTTGACATAACAAACCTAATTTATCTTGACTACAGGAGCAGGACACTTTGAGAAGCACTATGTGCTTTTGTTAATTGGCCGTAGCGAAATGAAAATTTACACAGCTAATTATTTTGGTTTTCTGCCAAGATAACAATCAACGACCCTGGTAGCTGATATATTATGGAATAGACGAGTAATGATCTAATCAAAACTTGGCACACTATTGTTTTTATTCCAAATTATTTGAAATTAATTTGGAACTAAACGTCCACATCGCCTAAACTTTTAGAATTTTGATGAGAAATTTGTTTTATCCCTAGATAAAAATCTCACAATTGTAAAACAAGGCAACGAAAAAATCGGCAACTTGTTTAGCAAAAAATGTTTCGTTTTGGTCCTCAAAATTTTGATGTCAATATTTAACAAATGTCAGATTTTTACAAGTGATACAAATAACGTAAGCTGTCTCTAACTCAGACAGCTTACGTTTTAATATTGTCGCAAATAAGAGATGAAATTTAATTGGCGTCTGGGTAGTGACATTTAGTTTCTTATTATTGCCAAGCGGACGCATCCACCACTATGAGCGTTGATCAAACAATTCTCGAATGAGTTTCAAGGGACGTCAAACGTTAGAATTTATTTACGTAAAAACCTAGAAAAGACTGTCTCTACAGATATATTCAAAGAAACTCGTTTGCTTGATTTCATTACACAGACCTGAAGCTCAACAACCCGGTATGGATCTCAGTGGAGGTGGTGTGAAAATGTGTCCCCTTTGTCGTCAAAGAGATGTAAGTCCTTACTATATTAGTGTCCTAATACGTATATTGTGTGGGTCAACAGTTATTGGTTTTCTCACTGAAATTGGTTTATGCATTGAATTGAAATGTATAGCATACATATCAAAAGAAATTTATGAATCCGTTGTCTGTATATACGATAGACCATTGGTAACACCGTCAGTATTATCGCGCTTACTTTTTCCAACAAGCTTTTGCTGACTTTCGGAGATTTCTTTGGTTTACACAAAACAGATATTTAGCTCAAATTCATTTCATCGATAATCTACTCTCCATAAATCACTCTGTATCGAGTACACTTTGTACTTTTGAATACCTATTATTTGGCACTTGCCAATTAAAGAGCTGAAACTTAATCCCTTTATTCCGTGTTTAAGGTGAGTTGGGAAAATGGATGGGATACCAGGACAAGAGTGTGTTGAGTGTCGAATAGTATGCTGCAATCGATGTGGAGGAATGTCTGCTCATCCTGAAACTAAGGTATGTTTGCTGAGCTAACAAAAGCCTATTCACCATCCCATTTATTGTCCTCGTTCATATCCTTTTATCACACTTGTTGGAGAGAGTTTGTAAAATTTCCTTATAAACTAATCGGTTGACAAATACGGGTGAAATCACTCTATAGATAAAACGCTGTTGAAAAGTACAGGATATTGGAACTAAGAGAATACATCATGAAATGGAGCAGGCATATAGCCATTTGGAGTCCAAATTTTGGACGCCTATTCTATTCATTCACATTTAAACATGTATTCCTTCCACATATGTAGACTCATGCTCTGGTTATTGACATTGATATATTTATTGGAGCTCATTTACAAAACAAAAGAAATAAAAATTAGATATCTCGTAAATAGGGTAGCCGTGGAAAGTTGCAGAATCAGTATATTAGCCATTTGAACTATCTACAAACCCAGAGATATTGATTGTTTGCTTTCTCTGGAAGAAGGGATACGGGTTGGTTTGGTTTGGTTCTCTCACCACGTCATGCACCACCATCACCATCACTACTGCAGTCGACGAGGGTGGGTGTTGGTGGAGGAGAAAGCGAGCAACTTTTTTTCTCTCCTTTCTCTTTCAGAAGAGAAAGTTGAGCCGTTTTATGTTGCTCTTCTTTGTTGTACGACTGTGGTGCATGATTGGTTGAGAATGCCGACGCACGACGAGTCCCACTCACTTCCTGCCCCTTCACCACACGCATCTAGTGCATTCTGAAGAAAATACAATGTCATCCGACCAAGAGTTAGCATGCCATGAATGTCGTCCTACTTTTATCCTCAATGACAAAAAAAAACACAATTATAGACGAGTATGAATATGCCATGAGCAAAAACTATACTCATTTTAACAGAGACCGGAATGGAGTTGCGGAAACTGTATAAACAATCGGCGTCAAAGAATGGGTCACTTACCACCTCACGGAGCATCTCCAGGACATCACCCGCCCCAAGGCATTCCCACCCAAAGGCCTGTGTATGGTCAACAAGCACCTCAAAGGGTAAGATTGGACACTTTGGCAAAATAGCAGTTTAACATATATTATCCTATTGCTTGCTTGTATCTATGTAACAAAGAAAATTATTAAATCTAAAGACAAAGTCTTCCTATTTGTATGCCCAGGTGGATCCGGACGCCGGACGGCGCGGAAGTGGCGGTGGGATGCAGCAGAGCGAGCGTGAGTTTGACAAGATTGAGTCTAAGGAGAAAATAGGGGGCTGGGGCACTGATGCTAAACACCATAGACGCCCATCCTTTGAGGAAATATTTTCTCCTGAGAAAGGCCACCATAGTGAAGAGCCGCTTCATGAGAGTCCTGTAGAAATAGACTTTTCGTTCCCATCTGATCCCTCATTTCCTGACCACTCCCAATGCATGAGCACCCCTCACACTGCCTCTGCTAGCCAAGCAAAGCCTTCTTTTGTTATTTCTAATAATAAACTGCATAGTCGTTCAGTAAGCATTGACATGGCGGAGAGGCAGGAGTCAATGAGGACTGATATTATGTCACCTCCTCAAAATGGCTACGACTACTACACAATGGAACACTTGAGAGAGACTCCTATCGATGATCGGGATGAAGAACAGCCCTGCACATCCTCATCTTATGTCCAACAACCTGTTCCTCCTCCGCCGCCACCTCCACCCCCACCCGTCGATGAAAAAGCTTCTGCACTAATGGAGGAGCTATCGCGACTTCAATCCGCAGTTGACAGCACTCTCAAACGTAGACAGCGTCAACAAGAACAAGAGATTAGGCAAGATCGTTTCCAACCCATTCGCTCCCGATCCCCATCCCCGTCACCATCTCCCAGAGGTAGTCCATTTGAGAGTCCCCTACAATCCCCACCCCGGAAAATCAAGAGTCCCGGAAAAGGTGGGGGATCACCCGAGTCTCCAGATGATGTACCCGGACCCAGGAAAGCAATAGTTCTTAAAGAACATGACCTAGATGATTACAAGAGTTCGAGTGATGAGGAATCTGGAGAGAGTGATGATAGTGATGAAGGGAGGAAACGGGGGACATCGGGTGGGGATGTGTACTATGATCACAGTCCTGGAGAAGTGTACACAATTCCGGAAGAAGAGGATGAGGGAGGAAGTCCAACCGGGGGTGATCTCGTCACCAGTCTCAAGCACCAAGGTGAGTGCACACACATCCACAATCCCTGGTTTTTCTGACCGATGGGTAATCTCTCAGGGGGCGTTGTAACTTTACTAAATTCATTTACTTCATAAGGACGGAAGGAAATTTATCAGTCCTCCCGTAACACGTTGAGTGTCGTTAACTTGCATTTAATCTTCTTCATAAAATATTAGGAGAAAGGATGACGGTCTAGCAAAAGTAAAAGTAATGCCGCACATAAAAAAATGTCAAGGAAGGCATTTTTGGCATCAGTTGTGCCCATTTGAGGCCTTCCTCGCCATACTTAAGTAATAAAGAGAGAAAGCAGAGCTTGGAAGAAGCCCTTCCAGTCAGTTTAATAAAACCCTTCCAATTGCTTTCTCCTTCAATATCAGTATCCAGAGTTTTTCCAGCCGATCCTAAAGAATAAGTGTATGAATTCACGAATATTTACTCACAAGTTCTGGCCTCGTTAATGCCAACCCCATCCATGTTTCTTTCACCATAACTAGTGTTTAATTACTAATCCCACCCAAATATGTAGCAAAGGATTCCGGAAAGCAGTGGGAATTTCCTATCTTTTTAATTGGGTTTAATTATGACGTAAATACTTTCTACTCTGTAAACCCTACACATTTATATATTTTACTTTCACACCATCCTAAGTAGGTCTCCTTCCAGTGGTCATCTCGACTCAAATGGTCACACGCGGTCAATTCTTGTGCTCATTCGTCCAACCTTTCTCCTCTTTCTCTCACTTATCTTTTTTCTCTATCATGCAAGAACGGCTTTCACTTTCATATAATTTTTGACCTTATTTCTTTAAAGAAAGAAACCCTCTAAAAGTTTATTGGCTGGAAAGTGTGGGTATTATTAGCCAGGCCGTGGTTAGGTTGTGGTTAGTGTCATAACCCAAGGTTATACACACAAAAAAACGGTGTGGGAGAAAGTCGCAATTTTTTAGTACCTAAAATTTTGTAGGAGCATAAGCGAGTCATACATCTTCCTACTCATCTAAATCCTTCACTAATTGTCCCAAACCTTAATTCTTTATCCTAAAATACCTTTGCTACAACAATGCGCTCTTTCTCCTTTCCCCACCCACTCGCCTCTCGTATTTATTTCGTTTTTATTTGTACTGTCACTAATTAGAGCTGCAAATCATATAAAATAATATGGTTTCCTATTATTTTCCTGATTTTGCCTGTTGCACCTCACCCTCCCCAAACTAAATGAGTAGTATATTCCTCTGCTACAGTCATTTCTATTCCCTTGTGTCACTTCCCAGAATATTTTTATGATCTGCATTGCGTTGCGTGCATGCCAATGGATTGGCTTTACACAAATGGCGGAGGCACAGACTTAATTTCTTTTATGAGACTTTTGTTGTGAACTTTTGTCCCCTCAATTGTTCAATCCCATTAATGGCAAAGTCACGCCCATAGTAATGTAACATTACACCCACCTCAGTCCGATTATTTACTATCTTATCTATGAACACGGTCAGAATGGGTTACTGAACTGCTAAGGGTGCACTTGCCTATTAGTGGAATTTTGTATTTTTTTCCGGTGGAAAAACTCTGGTGTTGCATAATGTAGACATAGACAATGTCAAATTACTAAATGGAAAATGAATGGAAACTTACCCAACTATGTTGTAACACCTCATTCATCCCATGTACTAGAAGAGTCTTAAATATTGTCATTATGCTACGTAGTCAACTATGTGTTCCCTTTTAGTGCCAATCATTGTGGACATTTACTACAGTCAGTGCTGCTGCAGACTCTGATGCCGTATAAAATTTGTAAAAAAAGACGTCAATCGTATGCATCCCACATCGTTGTGTGTTTCTTCTATCTCCGGATGACACCGTTGGACTTGCTCTCATCCAGTAAAAGTGCCATGGTACATAATATCGTACCTTCAACAGTGCTTATCAGAAGCCTGCAGTGAGAAAAACCGTTCATTTTCTCCCAGTGCATATTTATGTGTTTGTTGGTATTGTGAGTCGTCAATGCACCGCACGTTCATTCTCTTAAATGGATACAGAGCAACCAACCAGCAGGATTCCGCTACAACGCTTTGCTTATGCTTTTTTGGTAATCTGTATCAATTTAAACTGCTTATCACGATCCTTTCCACAAATTCCTTTCCTTCCTTTTTATATTTACACCTGCGTCAATTATGACGATCAAACCCTTCTCCAACCTTACCCAGTGCCCTTGTCCTCCTTATATTCCTCTCAACAAAGCATACTATTCATTAACAGAAAACAATTGTACTGACACTTGATGGAATAGCATTTGCCAGTTCTCCCCTTAATGGCGAAAGTATATAGATTAGTTTTTTTAAAAAGAGGATGGTGATATCATTTACATCCCATCCAAATTCCTTCCCATATACAACTGTCATGCATAATACTGGTCTGGACTGAGTTTAGGTTTGATTGGAGAAAATATACTGGAATAATGTAAAATGGTTTTGTGACAGGAATAGGATTTTCACCAAATGTTCCAGGAGTTGAACTTGGTGGGCCACGTCATCGTGGACAAGACATGCTTCACATGGGTGGGGTAGATCCTAGACAACCACCAAGACCTCAACTTCGGCCGCAACGTTCCTTGGACAATAGACTGCCTTCAAATCAACCTCACCCGGACATGTCACATCCGATGTCACATCATCCGATGGATCAACAGGGCAACCTATATGCAACTAATAATAATATAAATACTCAGTCAGTAGCGCATCCAGGCCTTGGTCCATTGGACAATCAAGGTGTAAACCAAGACATTATGGGAACGTCCATGACTCAATCGACCTTCAGCCAACCGAGTGCCATGGGGGGTGCTGCGACAACTTCGGCCATGCATGGTCAAAACCCTCCTCCTGGTGACCACTGCTACCCTCAGAACCAGCAGCAGCAACAACAGTCTGAATTGCAGCAACTTCAGCAAGCTTTAAATCAACAACAAGCTCTGCAACATCCCCAACAACAAATGTTTGGTTCAACAATGTCCGGTCCAGACTCGCAATTGTCGCATGATCCCTCTCAACGCTCAATACAACAGGTAAGCCATTGTATGGAAAGTTGGATGGAATACAGACAAGGAATATTATTCCTATCTTATACTGATCAATAGCAATGATGGCCTCCAAAACTTCACACTTAACATCATTCTTTCTTTTCAGCTGGGACAATTGATGCCCGATAGTCAGGGGATAGGGTCAAATGAATGGAACGTTGCCACCGGTCAACCGTCTATGATAGGTCCAACTGCAAGTGTTGCGGGTCCATCGACAGATCAGTCTGTATCTGGTCTAATGCAATCATATCAACAACAATTACCCAGTACCACTAGTTCCTTTACCCATCCCATAACCTCATCCTCTATTCCATCTCAAACAGTATCACAGCAGCAACAATTCCAACCCCTCCACCAACCCCTCCACCAACAACAAGGGTTCCCTCAATCGCAACAACAACCTGGAGGGCTTCAGCAGCAACACATGCAACAAGGATTACAACAACAGCCAACTAGCTTCCCACAACAAGGCGCATCTCCCTTGGCACCCCTTCAGGGTCAACAACAACAACAACAACCGTTTCAGAGCCAGGCGTTGAGCCACCAACAAATGCAAACGCAACAACAACAACAACCGAGCCATGTTACCCAGCCTAAAGGATTCCAAGATCAAATTGGACTCCAACAACAACAGCAACCCATTTCCAGTCAGTCTATGAGTTCACAGCCCTCGTCTACAGCTCCAATTACTGGATCACAGCTACAACAACTTCAAGCACAGCAAGCCCAGGCGCAACAACTAGCACAGCAACAAAGTTGGTTGCAAGATCAACAACAGCAGCAACAACAACAGCAACAACAACAACAACAAAGTTTGTATGATCAACAAACGGGACGATTGGGGACGCAACAACAACAACAGTATCCGCAGAGTCAATCGCCACTACCCCAACAACCGGGATTGACTCAGACTGACTCCCAGTATCAACAGTCCATGCAACAACTAATCCAACAACAAGCAAATGCTCAAGGAATGCAATTAGGCAGTTCGGCAAGTCCTGGCCAGGGAGCTGTCGTGACTTCTCAGGCTGGTCCTGGTGCCAAGTCCATCAGTGGTTTGCTAGCAGATTTTAGTAGAGTTTTACGTGAGTGGCAAAATAATAATCAGGAACATCTTAATTTCAAACGATTGGAAGTTGCATTATTCATGATTTCTCTCTCTCAGGTTTGGGAAACTCTCCGAGACCATCCCCATCGGAAGATAAGTCTTTGGCATTTCCAATCCCTAGCATGGGTTCTAATACGGGTCAACCACCACTTTCTCCATTTGACCCGTATCAATCCCAGTCCGGTGTTCCTCAGTCAATACCTCATCAACACTCTGCCTTTGCATCCATACATGATTCTTACCAGCGTCAAAATCAACAGTTGTCCTACCTATCTCATTCCCCACAGCCAGGTCAATTTGGCCAAGGGTCATCTCAATATGGCACCACATCTCCTCAGCCTTGCCAAATTGTTTCTCAAGACGGTTTGCAACAATCTGGAAATGTTGGTGTTGGAGTCATGGGTAGGATGATTAGTACTCATAAAGAATGTTGACTTACTTAATGTGCCATGTCATAAATGTTATTACTGCAACATCCCCATATATTATTATAACGTAACTTAAGATTTGAAATCGCCTTATTTCCAGGAGCCTTGAGTCCCGCACAAGCTCATATGTACCAACAACAAATGGCCATGCAACATCAACAACAGCACATGAAAAAACGAAGCAGAGGAGGACAAATTGGTGGTTCTGGGGAAATGAGAAGGGACATGAGTCAACCAGGTACGGTCTTAATTGGTAGCCAAGGTTTGGCTGTCACACCGGGTGGAATGACGATACCAACGGTGGTCACGAGTCTGGGAACGTTTATTGGTGGTGGTCCCACAATATTGGGGACTCAGTTATTACAGCAATCCATGGCAGGTACTCACGGAGCTTCACAAGGATTTGGTGGATGTGAGTTATTGCATGCTTTTTGTACTTGTTCCTCATAACTATAGTGACCCCACTGGGTGGTACTCCGATTACTCCAACAGGGACAACACCAGTTGGAACGCCACGAAGTGGACGGGAACCTCCTGGAGCGGGGGATTCCTCCGATACCATGAGTGAAACTGACTCCCAAAAATCCTTGAGAATGAGACGGAAATTACCCTGTCTTCCCCCTGACCAGGAAGCCGCTCCCTTGCCTTCAACAAAGAAACGAGATAGACATAGATCAGGTGATCATTTTAGGTGAGCAGTAATTCGTTTGTTGTTTGACTTTTATAATGGTTGTGACTGAATTAGTCATAATAATATTATGTAAATCAAATAAGCTACTTAATGCAAAATTTCTCTCAGATCTGTATCTCCACTACGTATGCAGTCAGCAGCGGATGGAATGTTAACCAGTCGGCAATATCCCTTTTCAAGCCTCAGTTTGTCGAGACCAAGTGCCAGTGAAAGTAATCTTAGGAAAATTTCTATGAATGTGTCTGACCAGGTACCACGGCCAGGATCTGCCCTAGGCCTGCTCCAAGGTAATGAATAATGTGCCTGTTTTATAACTCTTACTTACATCCATTGAAATTATCATTCTTCAAATGTATGGATAGCTGAAGTTGGACATGGTGTATTTCTTTTTCAGCATCCAGTGTGGTGAGCAGTATGGGAGGTAAACCGGACGTGGCATATCCCATGAATATGAGTAGTCTGTTTTCCACTTCTACCACATTCCCAGGGATGCGACCTGGAATGGTTTATCCATCAGATTTGACGACACAGACCACATCGGTGCTCGCGGGGTTGTATCCTAGTCACAAAACGTCACAGGACAGTTGGAATGCTAATTTAGCCGAGTTAGCAGCATGCTTGCCCCCTGATCTCAGACACCTTTTAAACAAAGGCCCAGGTTCAATTGAACATGAATTGAGCAATTTATCGGGAATCTCAGGCCTAGGAGATAGTAGCTTAAATTCCGGAAGTCAGTTGCCATCATACATTCGAAGTCTTCGGGAGCAGTTGCAAGAAGAGCGTCGACAACTGTTGTCGGAAGAGAGAAGACGGTTAGAACAGCTTCGTGAGAGGGATCGGGAGTTAGGTGCTAGACTAGATGCTGTAACAAGTCGTGCAGGAAGCGAAGGAATCAGGTCCAGGTATTTGAGATTTTGAGAGTTTTGTATTTACTTACTTGGCAAGTGGGAGGTCAAACAAGTGGCACAGGCACACACTCACAGCACATGGCACGCACAGACTTGTGTTGTTGAGAGGAGGAGGAGGGCCCTATTTTTTCTAATAATGTGATTATATCGTGGGTTGGTGATGCAGAACGGACCTAGGAATTTCGAGATCAGCGGGGGCAAGCCCAAATCCACTTCTGAGTCGGAAGCTGAAGAGCCACCGGCGACAGTTATCTGATCCTAAACTTTCCCTTCCATTTTCACCAATTCAAGAAGACGGGGACAGTGAGCTTCAGGATTTTGACCGAGTATGAGCTCCTCCTGTGTTTGTATTTGTGTCTGTCTGTGCCCTTTTCTATTTTTTTTCTCTCCTATGTTTCACTAACCCCTGCACACGGTCCTCATTATTCAATTAATAATAACATGTTTAAATTGGTGATATTCCAGGTATCGGCCAGCCTACTGAGGCCACCCTACAAATCATACGAGTACGAGTCACTAGAAGATAGCGAGCTTCTCCACCAACGTTCTGAACCCCATTTTGACTGGGATCACTCACAGTCATATCTCGCATCTTCATGGGCATCTGCTGGAGGCGTGCTCAGAGAAACTGCCATCAATAGCATGGGACTAGCTGGAGAGCATCACGATCAACAACTTCGTTCCGCTGGAGTTCGCTATTTATCTCGAAGGAACAGTGATGGTGAGGCCACTTCCCTATCCACCTCACGCATGTCTTCCACGTCCCGCGACCGTCGACATCAATTGCGCAAACATCGCAAATCCCGCTCCTGGCATCCTTCCCCTTATGTAAGTGAGGAAGAGGAGGAGGAAGAAGAAGACATGCTCAGCAGAGAAGAGAAAAAAGCAAGAATCAAAGCTGAAATCGCCAGACGTCGCCAACAAATGCAAGAGAGAAGTGGTCACATGAGATCCGACCTGAGTCGTCTCCGGGATCCAATAGATCATGAAAAACATAGCGTGCTAAAATCAGTGGATCAGTTGATACGTGATCAGTACGGCCGATATGAGACTCCTTCCACCTATGGACGATTCCTTATGTATTCTGGAGGAGGAGTGGGAGTGGGAGGGATGGGGACAAGCAGTGGTTTGGGTCGAATTCATCATGGTCCCCATGGAACCACTATTGTAAGCCCAAGTGCAAGTGAAGAAGACAGAAGTATTGAGAGGATAGCTTCAACATTTCGGAGTGATGAGTTATATTATGAGAGGCTAGGACAAATGTCCCCAATGGCAACAGACGAGAGCGAGAGCATGTGTAGCGAGCTGGGGGCACCAGCGGCAATGCCAATTTTACCTGACATGCCCACCAGGTTACGTATGTCACGAAGGTTACTTGAAGATCTGGGGTCTGCGCCTATAGGACTCGGGGGAGACTCTGGGAGTCGTGGTGGTGGTGCTGGAAGCTCAGGCAGCCAAATGATCAAAGGCAAGTATGGTGTGTCCAATGTTCAAGGGCTCGGCCTTCCCTATCGTACCGTACTCTGACATTAATTATGATAGTAAATATATAGCAGGCATGTGTGGGCTCCCGTGAGTGATGGAATGGTCTGTCTGTACTATATTATGATATCTATAACTAATGGCACGCCACATTGGAAATACATGGCCCTGCACTGATCTGGTCTTAATTATCATTATTATTATTAAATTCTCTCGGTGTGATTGCTTGCATTCAAACACAGTCTATGATGATTGTGATTCGATCCATGTTGTCTCGGTGGATTAATTTTCTCTGTGTGCTCTCTTTCCGTACAATCTACTCGTGTAAAAATACTTTCTCTTTTTCTCTCTCCTCTATCTCTATCTCACTGCACTATAACCATTCCTTACTTTCTCTTCATTTTTCCTCTAGACAAAAGAGACAACTGAAAAAAAAACTTGTTGAATCATCCCGAATGCGAAACCTATGCATATCCTGCAGATATATCATCCCTGAAGTCCTATACATGTAATTATTGTCATCAAGACTGCATAATATCCATAATCAAGCCAGACCGCAGATCTTTTTTAGTGACTTTCATCTAATTAAGTATGCTATACTGTGCTCTCGTCTGTCTCATATATTATTATTATTATTGTCTTTTTTTAAAGTCTACTCCGTAAATTACCTCAGTCGTAACGTATACAGTTATTTTATGAATTATTTACATTTTAAGCCTCAATGTCAACCATCTCTGTCATTACGAGCATACAAATTATATCACCATCAACCACTTTTTCTTGATAGAATAACTTCTTGAATCAATGGAAAATCAAATTGATAGGTTGAGCGCATTAATTATGAGTCCCTTCTTCCTGTTTCTATTACATTCGTCGTTTAGGGTTCATCCTTGATCACTGACACAATCTTGTGTGCCTTATATTATAGGTTTGCTGATTCGTGACATTTTTTACTTGTAATATTGTAATGCAATTACCCATCAATCTAGTTACATTCTACGTTGTTCTATATTGTATGTCATGTATGTGTTTCTGTCCAGTCGAGCATTCAAACAGCTTCCATGTAATATGTGGATTGTCGTCACAAATCCATAAACTTTATGTAAATTCACTTGGGTGAGTGAATTATAAGGGACTGAATCAAGCAGAGGAGGGTTGATGGTGGACTTATTTAAATATGGTTAAAAATTGTTCAGTGACTATGTACTGCATTGTAAGGTAACTACTAATCAATCATATCTGTCAAACACTTCCTTGGGCAAAGAAATGAAAAAGTCCAAACCTGTATTTACGGAAAAAAACCCTTGTGTAAGTTGCATCACAGCTTTCATGGTCAAACCTTCAGATAAATACCTCTTGCACTCCCTGCTGCTTTTGGGATAAATGTGGATCATTAAAATTCCCCTCCCATTAACACCGGTAACTGTCATGGTGTGGATATTAGCTTGCATTGTAGTTCCAGGAGAAAAGTAAGGTTTCAAAAATGGCATATTACTAGGTATGTGCTCTTTCCCAGGCTTTCTATACGCATTAAAAAATGACAAGACATCAGAGTTGAGCTCAGAAATAAGGGAATGGCTTTCTCTCCGTTGGGTATGAATCTATACCATAGAAGAATCAATAGGATCTTGCAAAATTACCTCGTTAAATTAGCACAACTCAACCAATAATGCGTAGGTTGGCCATAATAATTACACCCGGCAGTTTGTCGGTGTTATTAGTGGTTTATTCCCATCCCATTTTTTAACTAGATTTGTATCTTAGGGAACATTCCCCACCTGGATTCTTTAGTGATAGGCTCTTGTAGCAATGCACGGATATTTATGGGAACCAGACTATTCTGGCAAACCTTTGACGGTCACTTTTTACCAGTTGCAGCCAAATTGTTCGAGATTTGTGCGTATCAGATCTTGTCACACGATTATAAAGGATTGTGCACATCTCATTCAGTCCGAAAGAACAATAGGTTTTGCATAGTCAAAATAGAATATGAGGCAGTGTGGCATAAGAATGACCGGCAAAGGATTGCCATGAATAGTCCATAACCTATTAATTATCTTGGTAACCATGAACTCATGGTTTTGAATATAGTGAGTTGCATGTCATACATAGCGGACGGAGACTGATACGTCATTAAGTTACCTCAAGTTTTAAGTAAAACTTCAGACCCTGAATGGATCTGATTGCACTATTAATGACTCCTAAATAATAATTATCGTAAACAATAACTAACAAACATCAAGCAAATAAATTACTTATCAACTAATATAATATAACATGACTTGTAAAGTTGTTATAGTTTGTAATTTAGAGCAGTAATAATAACCAAGTTTTGTCTCCTCTGGTCTTTGATCTCGCCATAGACTTTATTTAAACAAAACGATATAATATGCTGATGAGAAGAAAGTGTAAAAAGATTACTTTATTTATTTTCATTTTTCTACATAATGAAACAACTACTACAAAATATGCGTCTAATAAGTATAAACCTTCCTACATAAATTGTCTTGAGTATATTATAGAACCTTTTTGTTACGTCGAATACTTACATAAAGTATCACTTGTAAGTGGGAATGCTATTAGTCTAAGGATCTCCTCATGTAACAATAAAGAAGGTTATAAAAATAGTAGTTAGCAGAAACAAGAATAGAATATTATCACAGCCAGTTATATTTTAGCAATTAAGTAACTTTTTTGTCTCCTTCCCTCCGCTAGTTTTGCTGGCGAGGAGCGGAGTTTTATTTGGAATTGTTACAATATGTCCCTCACTTTTGCACAATCAACATTTTATGCTTGCATTCAACAGAAATTTTACTTTCAAGAAAAGGACAATGTCCACTTGCATGAGGCGTTGTAAATAATAATTACAGTATCATAACAGAAAACCGGAGGAAATGTGATGGAGCAATGATTCTTACGGATAATAATATACTGTTAAATCCACACAAATTGTACTACTCTAAATACGTTTAAGAGATTTGTCGCTTCTCCAATAAACTTGCATCCGACAGTACACTAAAATTCCCACATGTTGACTACGACACCAAGGCTGCACCTACTCAGAGAGATATTACATAATAATTTCCATGCCCATAATTATTTATACATTTCCTCAAATTGATATGCTCCTGCTTATATTCTTCTTCGTAATGCTTCCCCAACTTTCACCATGCATGTCCCACTCTTGATTTTAACAGTTTCTCAACAAGTGTGGAACGAAATGTGGAGATGAGAATGAATTCACGCACTCCGTACGTCCGTGCGCTGTTATCTTATCAACCTGTAAACATAATCGTGTACAGGTTCCCCGCTTATCCTTCGCTGTGACTGTTTCAGAACAATCACAGGAATTTATGTCAATAATTTAATTCACGTTCATCTGGTGACTGACTTTTACTTTTCACTGTCCCAACTGCTCGGGCATGACATTCATCTCTTCTTTTGAAAGGCTCGTGTTTGTTTGTTCCGTAATATATTCAATAAATATGTGTCCTACACGGAATCATACTTGGCCATGTCATATAGAGTATCTTTCTTAACATTTGCTTATTCAGGGCGACGGCAGAGTGACCCCAGGGTCCATAGATTTTCCCAGTCAAGGTTACCTCATGTCCCGCGTGAACCTCAAGGTCAAGAGCTTGGCGTTATGCCACGTCATGAAGTCTTAGCTGCGTCGTCGGATTGGCATGGTCATCCACCCCCACCACCGCGTCCCAGACCACCGGCACATAAATCTGCGAGAGGGAAGTCAAAGGACTCTATCAAAACTATTTCGACTCATTTGGATACCTTGCCTTTAAAATCACAACCTAGTGGACAGGTCAAGAAATGTCAAGTAAGAACGTAAGCATTCTTTTCACCTGGGTTTCATATCTTGACGANGAAGTCAAAGGACTCTATCAAAACTATTTCGACTCATTTGGATACCTTGCCTTTAAAATCACAACCTAGTGGACAGGTCAAGAAATGTCAAGTAAGAACGTAAGCATTCTTTTCACCTGGGTTTCATATCTTGACGAAATGTTTCACCTTCATGAATGGTTTCAGTGAAGTATTGTAGGAAGATTGAGGTTTCATGCCACCGCATTTCCCATGAATTAACTTTTCATCCATAATTATAAGAAATCATATGTATGTAATGGTCGAACTCGTGATAATGTCAGTCGAAAATGTGTCCTCCCTTACAGTCACAGTCTACATCTACAACACGACGAGAGCCAGTGAATGAATACCTATTCCCTATAAAACGCTTCGTACTTACCCGAAATCCTAAAGACACGTCAATGGAAAGCAACGGGATTGGACTGAAAGTAATTGGCGGCAGAGAAATACCCGATTCCACGGGAAGATTAGCCTGCTATATTGCTAAAATATTCCCAGAAAAATTGGCACGTTCTGCTCCTCCTCTTCATGTGGGTAAGATACTGAGGTTCTCCATCCTTATTTTATGCCGGTGTCGATGTCGATGTCGTGAACAATTCAAATCATTCAGTTTAACGATATCGCATAAAAACCTTGTGCATGCATAGGGGACGTTGTCTTGGAGTGGAACGGAGTTTGGCTTGAAAATAAAACATTTGAAGAAGTAGCATCAGTCGTCCAAAGCAGTTCTTCAAAAGAAGTGGAACTTGTCATTCGAAGGTATGCAAGTATAATAAGGTATGCAACAAGGGAAAGTTCACCAAAGAGGAAAATTTTAATTCCCACATTCACCACCATAGTTCTTGTTAAAGTTTTTTTTTGCTTCTCTTGATATTCTCAAGCTGAGAAGCTTTAGCAAATAAACTAATCAAGATTAGTGAAAGTTTGACATATCGGAACAATATCACTCGTTGGAAGAACTTTTTCTTGTTTCGAGTTCTCCGACCACTAAGTTCTAAACAATAAGTAAGTTTCCCACTTGATGCACAATCTGCAGGTCATGTGTACACTTATAGTGCCGAATTAGTTAGAAAATCATCCACTCCCACAAGTAACGTAAATGTGCTGCTTTCTTGATATTGAATGTAAATACAACAGACTCATTGAGCAGTTCGTCATGCATGAAATAAACTGGAAACGAAACAACAATATTAAACTTTCATCACGGAGTTGGAACAAATTTTGAAAACATAAGCAATACAATCACCTTAAATTAGGCAAATGTTTCAACACATTGTACTAACTAAACACATGTTTCTATGCTATAAGCAGTCATAGTTCCGACTCGATAGCCAAAGTTTTCCTTTTAAAATATGTGACGCATGCAATCTTTCCAATACGTACAAGTTCCAAACCTTCTGTAAAACTTGGATAGAGCCTAACTTGACCATTTGCGTTTATCCAATCGAGTTGTTTGGGCATGAATAATGCGGTTGAATTGCCGACCGCTGGCTTTTTTTAGTTTCAAGGAGTTTCCCACCCGAGCAGCTCTCAGAGGAAGAAATGTCATTAGATATTCTGAATCATTCATGACTTTTGTAAAGTTTGTAATTGAATTTTTAGTGACTATAACATACTTACTGGGAAACCAAGACCAGAGGAGGATAAGTATTCTATTGGATTGGATGGGAGTCGTCACACAAAACCAGAATCTCCACAGGATGACTCCAGTCATGATGGAGACGAACCCCACCGGTCATTCATGGACGAGACGACTCAAAACTTGGCCGAGGACTTTTCCCGTTATTCTTACGGTGAGTGAGTAAGCGACTACAAAGTAGGAGCACATCCAGTCTTGATTTACTCAATGTTCACATTTGTGGAAATAAAGCTGATGTGAGCAAGGATTTTACAGGGATGTTGGAGTCAACTGGTCATGAAATAAATTCAAAAAGTCTTGCATACGGAGGGAGCCGGCTGGTCAGATCTCCATCACAAAGTTCCACAGAAGCGACCAATACTTCGGCATCCACCTCCATTCCTGGACCTATGGTTGAGGACTCGGGCAGGTAATGTCAGATTTTAGCAAACAACGGTTTGGCAAATGGTGCCAAGAATTGCATAGTTTTTGACAAAGTGAAAGTCATTCATTGATCATTTCAACGGTTAGACAAAATACCAGGTCGATGTATGAAAAAAGTTATATGCATTATTTGCACAAAAAATCTCCAAAATCCTTTCGCCGTTTTAGAACTGGTCTTGAAAAATTGAAATTATAAGTTGATAAAGCAAAGCATTCAAAAAAATAAGGCCATAAAAAATATAAATATGGAAATTGAATTAATAGACTGTCAATTACAATTTACCAAATCTGTGTTTGCCAAATTAGTACATTTTCTGGCACCAGCAGGTTTCCGCAACATTTGATAATTCCATCAGAGAGCGATCGCAAACGCTCCACCACTTCCTTGCCCCCATCCCTGACGGATACGAGTGAACCCCTTGCGAGAGAGCAGTGTAACCGGAAGGGGTCGGAAAACATTAGTGTGAAGAGTATGAGACTTTCTGAAGGTGGTGAGAGAAAGTTGCAGTATGCAAGTCG
>JAAXNX010000121.1:0-46702 GCA_036491905.1 Folsomia manolachei | reverse complement strand
ACTCAAAGAAATATGTTCCGAATCTGACTAAGAAGTTCCTTTGTTACATTCTTTAACATGTCGTCATTCCAGGCTGTTTTTATTAAAATGGATTTGTTAAGGACCAGAAAATAGATTTTGCATAGATTAATTAGAAAATGGATACACTTACTATAGTACAAAAATGTTAAAAAATAAGAAACTAAAATTCTGAAACGTACAAGTTTAAAAAGGGATGGGAATAAAAGATGACGGTGGATTTTAGTGATCATTTCTGGGTAATTTTACGTTAAAATTCTAACTTTGCACTGATTAAATTATAGCAAATAAATGGAGTAAAATGAAAAATTGTTTGAATAAACAAAATCTAACTTTCTACTGCGCAATTATAGGGCGAAGGTCCAAAAAACAATGGGATTGAAGTATTATTTCAAAACTTGAAGTATGGAATCACAAGCACCAAAGATGTTGGAGACTTTCTTCGTGAAAGGTGAATAACAATGGTTTCCTGCAATTGGAGTTATTGAGAGTTTCAGTCCTGTAAACGCTATTAGTTGTAATTTCATTATAATTGTTTTAACACATTTACATATTTTAGGTCCTCTTTGGAAGAGTCACATTCTCGAGCATTGGCAAAGTTGGGGAAGGCTGCAGGAAGTGGATGTTCCTTAGGATCATTCGCCCCATTGTGGCAATTCCTTAAATCTTCTTCAGACAAATTGTCCAGTGCTCATGTACAAATGGCACAAAAAGTGGAAGAGTTAATGAAGGAGCTTAGCAAATATGCGGAGGAATTGCAAAAGAAACATAAATCTGTCAAGGAAGAAGAGTCCGCAACTGTGGAATCCGTTCAAATGTATCAATATTCCAAATCCATGGTGTCCAAAACCAAAGCAATTTATATGCAACGATTCCTTGAGTTTGAAAAATGTCAAAAGGACAACGTCGCACAAAAAGAGTTTGAAAAGGTCGAAGTAAAGATGAAGAAGGCGCATGAAGAGTACAAGAGTTGGGTGGAGAAATACCAAATTGCGACTGAGGATTATCTCGTTAAATTTTCTAAAGCGTGCCAAGTAAGATTTTGCTTGCAATGTATCTTGGAGGATTGCTATTAGTGTCTAATATTTTATTGTGAATTACATCAGCGGTTTCAAAATCTTGAAGCAATATACTTGAAGCAGATGAAAGACTTTTTAAACAGTTATGCAGCCTTGATGGAAAATAACCATGAAGTCATTGGGCAGGTATATATTGTGGAAAAATTTGTAATTTTTTGCAATTTACTAATAATTCCATAAAAATTAAATGCACCACAGGTTCACGTTGAATTCCGAGAAATGTGCTCTCAGTTGAGTGTGGAAGAGCTGTTGTTAAAATTTGTTACCAATAAATCCACTGGAAAAGAGAGACCAAGTAATGCACTGATTTTGTAGTATTGTAGATTATTTTACTAATTCCCTGCCCATTGTTTGTGGTGTTTTCTCCATGCCATTCAGGTCCTCTTGACGTTGAAGACATTCCTACAGCGGATGCCATTTCCCAAAGAAGTGGAAGTTCAGAAGATAAATCTTCCATTGATAAAGCACCGAGTGAAAAGAAACGGGAAGGTAATTCTGATAATTTTGTCGACGACAAGTTTCAGTTTAAAAGAGGATCTCGCAGAACATCTTCATCTTTTCTTAATCTATTCGTCAATCAGTCTCAACAGGGTATGTTTGCCACTATTGTGGGTGAGACAATTGAAAGATTTACACCCACAAACTCACGCATACTACGAATAATAAGGATTTCCAAAATTAAGAATTCGTATCAAAGTGTCAATCGTTGGTTAAATGAGTTAAATTCCTGTTTTATGTAGGGCTTAAAAACATTCCAACTAAGGGAAACGAGTTCCCTATATTAGACTTGTCCATTGCAATGGGACGAATGAAGAACAAGTCGTCCTCATCTTCTTCATCCAGATCCCCACCACGGGGAACAAAATGTAATCTTTAATTCATCCAGGAACTTCAATTCCTGTGCAATGTTCTGGCACATTTTGAGTTATTTTCAATTGCATTTCGTAATCACTCACCAATTTATTTAATTTTTCATCCTAACTTAGACATAACAGAATGGGAATGTTCAATTCACTGCTTCCGCACTTGTTTATTATAATTAATTAATTGTTTCGCCTTGATTGATTATGCAACTCTGAAACATCACTTATAAAAATTAATTATCGTTTAAACATGCACTGCGATGCGATTGCTCATATCAAGCACCAATTAAAAATGCAATATTCATGTAAACCCACGCCACGGAGTGGGACACTTGCCTGCTCAGAATAATATAATTTTATAGTTATCAGACATTATGCTTATGTTATTATTTCTTGAAATCCTTCTTCGGTTTTGAGCTGTTGATAAAATAATCATTAATTTGTTTTTCGAAGGGTTTCTTCGTGGTCGAAAGAAAAAAGACAAGAAACCCGATCTGGGTGGAAAAGACGATAAATCTGATGGGTGTGTTTTTAAGAATCCCTATTTGCGCATTTAAAACTTTTTTTTAACCATCTACAATAATTTACTTAGGGATGACACCAAGCAAAACCACAACTCCACCGTGCTGCAAGTTGACGAGGAAGGATATAGCGTTCGTCCGAACGAGTGTGGGTGGGAGGCAGAAAAAAATAACTTTTATTCAAGTTCAGATACCGACTCAGGTTCCTTAAGTCCCTTCTTTGTTAATTACAAATTAAAATTTGTTCTCACCCTATAATCCCTATTTTGCAATGATAGAGGAAGAACCGGAACGACGACTGCGTGTTGAAATAAAACCTTTGACCAATGGAACCGCTCCCCTTAGTGCAAGTGTTGATGAACTAAGGACCACAATGGAAAACATTACTCTTTCCCCTATTGGTGTTAATGTGAGACGATTCAATTCAATCAGCCACTGATCAAGTTTTTGGAAAAACTTTGAACACTTGAATATCGTCAAATAATGTATTTTCAGGGTCGGAGGATGAATAACGACATTGAAAATCAAATGAAACGGTCACAGTCAGTTTCCCAGCAGATTGGAGGACCTTCTTCTCCCAGTTCGGCAAATCCTTATTCCCCACTAAGTCCTCCAATGGCGTCAACGCATTCATCGAATCATCAGAATAATACCGGTTCTCGATATGCAGGTTTGTAAATATAGTCAACCTCCTTTTCTTGATAGGTTTGAATACTTACTAATTAATAACTATCCTTGGCGAGTTGTAGATCTTGGTGACTTATTTGCTGAAGTGGGAGAAATGCAACCTTCGATTATGACAAATACTACGACGCGAAGTAGAAATACGCCTACACCAAGTGGTGTTTGTATTCCACGTCCATCATCAAGGCCTCGACAGGAGGTAAGTATGTACGGAAGATTGCAAACTAGTGAAAATTCCTTGAAAAACTCTTGCCAGCCATTAACAATAATTTTATACGCAGATGCTAAGTCAACGAAATACTAACTCACCCTCTCCAATTGTATCCCGAACGGAAAGCGTGAGCAGTATGGATTCGAAAAATATTGGCCACTTTGGATTATCTCGGGGTCCATCGCCGTTAACTCTGGGCATTCATGACGCCATTCCTTTAGGTGAGTTGCATGCAGAGCAAACCTCATTAACGGATTTTGTTGATTACCCCGACAGAGGTTTTTTACAAGTGACTTTTTACTTATTAGTTGACATTTGACACTTAACGACGAAATTACACTCAATTTGTTATAATAGGTTAAATATTTATACAAGTATTGATTGATTAAACCATCCTCACGAAAATGTAGAAGATCATAGTTTAAGCCAGTAAAATGCAAGTTTTCATAATTGAATTAAAACCAATTACAGCGGTTGCATTCCATGAAATAATTCATGCTTACTTCAAAGGAAATGATGAGACGAAGTAAGTTTCTTAATCGGTCACCTTATCAAAATGGGTAGTTACAGTTTGAAGTTCAAATATTAAACGTCTTATAATCCGTGAAGGTGCCAAATCAAAATGACGGGTGATATGATGGTGTCTTTTCCGGCTGGGATTATCCAAGTTTTTGCAAATAATACCTCGCCAGCTCAGTTAAAATTCAAAATTAAGAGTAAACAACCACTCAAAAATTTGGAGTCCAAGCAGGATTTGGTCCAAGTGTAATTTAACATTTATTTAAATGACTTTTTGAATAATTTGTATCATAGATGTATGTCGACTTTTTTTTAGAGAACTGGTGGGGGAAGAATGGACCTTTGACTTTAACATGAGTGCCTTGATAAGTTTACTCAAGAGTCACGCTGAAAAAAATCCTACCGCATCATACTTCAACATTGACATTTTCAAATATCAGGTTAGTTGTGGTTTTGAATTTTTAGAATTGATTTTTTTTACACAATCACATTTTTTTATAGATTCAACCTAAACCAGGAGCCACCTCATGTCCCCTGCACTTGGTGGCATTCTGGAAATGTGAAGCTAATCAAACTGATTTAAGAATTGACTACAAATACAACAGTCATGCTACAGAAAACTGTATTTCCGACTCGTTGGTCCAAAGTCCAAAACTTGATTCCATAGCCAAACCTGCAGCTCCCTTGATTCAAGTTTGCATCGCAGCTCCCGTTGACGGTGGGGTCAAATCATTACAGTCAAGGCCAACGGGACAATGGTGTGTAACATTTTATGCTTTTCTTTGGTTTTGAGAAATTCCTCCTGTTTCACAAAACAACTTTTTCCAGGTTCCCCAATACAAATCGAGCAAGCTGGAAAATCCCCAGTTTATCATCCTCATCGGAAAGCTTGGGGGTTGGTTCTTTGCGAGCTCGATTTGAATTATCTAGTGGGCCAAGTACTCGAGTAAGTTGGAAATTTTATACCGTGTAACATGGACTATTTTGAATTTTACAATTTTTGCATAGGGAACAATCGCAGCACAATTTAGTTGTGAAACGTGTACCTTGTCCGGATGCGATTTTGAGCTGATGAGCTCCGGATATAGAGTCTCACTGGTTAAAAAACGCTTTGTTTCTGGTAAGCTCAATAAAACTCGAGCAATTTGGATGATTCATGACTTGGTTTTGATGAATGTATTACATAGGTAAATATATTTGCGATGCTGAAGATACATCCCACAGATACTCTACCCTTCCACCGGACTCTCCATCTTTTCAAACTTAACCGTGTCCGGAATAAAATCTGACACGGAACGGGCGAACTTGACAACATTCAATTTGATTATTTTAATACCTAAGATGAAAAACTTGTGATAATTTGTTTGATACAAACCTAAAAATAAACAGTTACAAACGAAAGTGAAGTCAAAGGCGAAAGTTCACAACATACCGTATACAGATACGTATCACATCATTTAAGTCGTATGCCCACTCTCTCATTTCCAATTGTACGCATCTGCCGTTGCTGCAGGTCAGCATAATTCTAAGATGAAATGTCCATCCATCATGAAATTATTACTATAAAGGGTACGGCTGGAAGAAAACAGTAGAACATTTGAACTATAGCCGATTGGACCCGGACTCCAATTTTTTGGATTAAATAAAACGGTCTATAATGCATCCATTACAATTGCAAATGGTGTGACCTTCAATGAATGCCGAGCTTCGGTATTATCATGTAGACTGACATCTGACCTTCTGGCCATACGAGGTGCATGGATGTTTAATACTTTGCGATTTATTAGGCCCCGTGGACACACTTCAATCGAGTCCTTAAAGACATGTCGTATGAAATGATTAATTCATTTTTGGTAAATGTGAGATTTTAAAATCTATTGGGATGATTTAACGTGTCGACTTTGAGAGAGTTGCTGGACTCCATTATGATTTACAAATTTTTCAAGAACTGTTAAAAAGGAATTCAAGAAATCTGAACAATTTATAAATTTTTGATGGTTTATTATTGGATTTAGTTACACAATGTTAACGATAATAACAAATTAAAAAACTGGTTAACAATTTGACTGGGGTGCACCTCAACAGTTAAAACTAATTGATTAACAAACAAATTCAACAGTAAATGTTCCTTAGCATATATTAACTATAAGTATTACACGTAATTACGACATGGTACATATGATTATTATTGTTAAATGACCCCTGTAATTAATACCCATTATAAGATGAGTGACCAGCAACCATTATAAAAAACCGGGGCCGTTGCAAGACTTGTACTACAGACAAAAGCGTCCCTTTACCACTAGACGAGAAAAAAAGTTTAAGTCAGGCTTCAAAATCACATTGTCATTGTCAAAGATCTATTTTTTTTTATAAATCTGATCCAGGATGGGTGAGACTAATATGGCGATACGGTACAAAACAACTGGTAAATTCCCATCCTGACTCAGTTACATATCGTCGTAGAAAACAATACAAAAGTTATAAAAAAACGTTTACACGGGATAAAAAACATACTTCGATTGGATATACAAAATACAATCCATGACTCGTTGCGAAATCTTGCACTCATATAAATATCCATACTCATGAGTCAAAACAGTACGGGCATTGCCAAAGACTCCTCCATTTGCTCAACAAACACACAATATGTACAAATTGAAATATTAAAGTCTACTTAATTTATTTAAATACTACGAGAGATAATCAGGCGAAGGTTCTGCGAGCGGCTCGGGTGTGGTAAAAAGGGGATTTGGGAACTCGGGAGGATGGGGCAGAGGACCATCCGCCTTTGGCCTTCTTCTATACGCTAGTAACCAACATGATACTGCAACTGCAACTGCCACAAGTGCTGTAAAAACAATGAATTGTTAAATTACGAGTAAGGCATAAAAATAAACAGAGGAGGATGAAAAATATGTGTGAAAAGGGTTTATACTTTCGGAATACATCCTCGAATTTAAACTTTGTTTTTTTGTTGAAATCTATTTTTTATTTTCGTAATGACACTTACCTAGGAGAGCAGTTATTATCAGAGATATGATGAAGCCCACCATTGAGACACAGACTTCCTCCTTTTGAACTTGAGGGGCTGCAATGACAGAAATAAAATTAGAGGATGGCGACATTGCAAACATAAGGTTGAATAAAACCAAAACTGTAGCTACAAATATTTTACAATTTTGAAATACCTTCTGAAGGATCTGTGAGTCGTTCTTCACGACGCTCTAAAGCTAAAATAGGATTAGACTGTACAGTAACTTCTTCTCTCAATTGGCCTACGTAGTCGGATACGGAAGTTGACAAACTAGCGTTAGTGTCATCAAACACTGAGTCAATGCCTCGTTTTCTTCTTCCAAAGGCATTTTGTCCCCGGCAATTTACCTTTATGGATTAAAAAGTGTTAATTAGTCCGTTCGCGAAGTGAAAAACTCTCAAATTGAAGACGCGATGTAATACTTACCGGTTGGCACTTCCCAAAACAGACCCGCACATTACATTGGAACTTTATGCTGCTGCTACTTGGAAACTTAAAAGCTGAAATTTAGAACAAAACATTTTAAATAAATAACATGTATCGAAAATAATCGCATGCACAATTAATGATACGCAGGTAGAACAGTGAATAGCAATCAGATGCCATGTAATTAATATTATTGAACCTGCTCTCTACAGAGTCTGAATTGATTTGGAGGAACTAAAAATGATATCTTCAAGAAATGCTTCTCACCGTATTTTGACCATGAGAAAACTTTGATCAAAAATTATTTGAATTTGTCAGTAGTTTTACACTATAAATGTTACCACTTCTAATAATTTAAACTTCAAGAACGACTTTCTCCACAAGGTGAATAATGCTATGAGATCTATGCATGTATTCGTTTTTTCCAAATATTCAAATAAATTGTAGAAAACGTACCGTTGAAATGTGCGAGTAGTAATAAATTGTTGGGATCGACTTCCCATTCCCCAAAGATTGATGGATCAGTGGCGCATCCATTTTCATCCGTTACCAAATACTCGCTTTCGGCATCTCCATCCATGGTTTTAGCAATGCAATTTCTTGCAAAGCCGCCATAAATTGTTTGAGGTTGTACTTCCACACGCAACATCAAAGATTCTCCTATTTCAGCTGAGGTAATTTCTCCACCCGTTGCAGTCACGATTTTCATAACGCAGGTTGGAGGTGGACCCGTATTGGCAATGGTGCCTGCCGTTGTTAGCATGGACACATTGAAGCCCAAAGTAATCGTTTTTTCGCCAGTCATATACACACATTTGATGTGGTAAGCTTGAGCATTGTATGTCACAAGCTTTGGATGTTTTTGTATCACTAAGACAAATCCGGCGTCACCCTATTATAGGTAAAAAGTTATGTTAATGAAATAAACAGAAGCTGATATATGACAGGTGAACTTACATCCTTATGTTCAAGTCCGCACGTCCCAAATTTCACTTTGAAATCCACAGGAATATCTCGATCGACATTGAGAATTGACTTGCCTGGTATGGTAAGGTAAATATGAATTAGTGTGTGAAAGTGTTATCTTTCTGTCGTTGAACTCAAATATTATAGATGTAAAAAACACTTACGACAGTTTGGATCCTTAGAATATCCCTTAACATATAATAAACCATTGAAATCCGTGTTGGGTACATTTCTTTCTCTGTCGATGCGAACATCCACTTGCACTCCGTCAGCCAAACAGTTTACAGTCATGTCTGGAGACGGGAAGTCCGTGCGATATCCAATTGGAACTAAATCAACCAAAAAAACAAAATTGTAATATTTTAGATTAATATACAGTAAAATAACTTACCGCATCCATCGGAAGGTGTGGGGTTTCCTTTGGTACCCTCTGGGCATTGACACACGGCTAATTGACAAAAATTCGCACGCATTAAACACTTATACAAGTAAACAGCACGCCCCAGAGTATTTTTGTGACAGATGCTTTAAGGTGTAAAAAACGTACCAGCATGATGAATTGCTACGCAGTAAGCAGGTGTCGGACAAATAGGAGGTATACATGGGTCTGTAACAAAACGAGAGTTAGTTAATAAACAAAAAACTAACGTTGTTGTTCCTTGCCGTCCTCAGAACTTACCGATGCAAGTGTGGTTCTTGGTATAACAGAATCTATTATCAGGGCAGTCATCGTCTAGAAAAATCAAATTGTGTAGTAATTATCGATAGGCTTTGGAATTAGTTTAAACATCATTATAGCTTTCACATACCAACCACACAATCTGGTGGGGTGGGTTCACAGTATCCATTTCTGAGGAAATATTTTTGTTCTTCGGGACAAATACATTTTCCTTCACGGTCGATTATCATTCCTCTGTCCGTGGCACAAATACATCTTCCTCTTTCGTTCACTTTATAGCCTTTCTCGAATTCGCAAGGTATGCAATTTTCATCCTCGTCAAGACCAAATCCAGGTGGACAGATACAATTGCCATTTGGATCCAACACAAAGCCCTTTTCAAACGCACATAGCGGAGCTACACGTGAAGTAGGAAAAATTGTAATGTGTTCAAAAGGACGCCATACGTTGATAAATTTAAACATTTCATTAATTTACGTACGCAAGTCACATTTAATTGCAGCATTTCCACGGTAGCCAGGTAGGCATTCACAAATCATGGTTCGCACTGGTAGTGTATCCACAACGCGACACACGCTGAAATAAATAAAATGAGGCAAATATTAAAATTAACTCTACTGCACACAAGGGTTAGTTATCATTCAACGGGATGAATAAAATTTAACGATTTGTTAAATTGAATGACAGACCTTGTTAAATTAGTTAATTCACAAATTAATCAACTAGTGAATTAATTAATTGAAATAATATTAAAGTAAATAAAAAAATTTATAACTAACGCATTTTCTCCACAAGGTGTACCCTCCAAGCACGGATTTAAACAGTTGGCGTTTATGCATGCCAATCCTAAAAGATATAAGCATTGAGATGAAACAAGATTCTAGTGTCGTTTACCCACTCAGAAATGAAAGTACGGCGTACCTGATGGACATTCTTCATCTCTTTCGCAACCAATTTTTACTGCAAAATTACGATTGAAACATTTAGATTAAAGGCTGCTTTGAGCAGAAATTATGGCGTAATATGGATTACCTTTTTGACAGCTTGTTCCGCGGTTGCCAGAAAATCCTAAACATTTTGAAATCGATCAATAAAGTAGTGCTACATGTACTACATTAAACATTAGCTACGTTTTGTCGTAATGTACCTGGTGGGCAAGTACAGTTAGCAAAGTGTGAATGAACCCTGCATTCCGCATTCTGAGAAGCGCATGGATCATTAATGGCACATGGAGACTAAAACAAAAGGTAACATCATGTAAATCTGCTCAAGAAAATTTACAAAAATTTTAATCGTACTTCGCAGCGAGAGTTTATACAAGCCTTGTCTGATGGACATTGCTCAGAAGTCTCGCAACCGATTGTAATACACGACACGTATGGGTCTCCTACAATAACAAAATGGGATCATTTGCTGATATTCTAGACAAAATACTCAATAAAATGTGTAACTGATATTTACCATGAGCTCCTGCAGGACATTTACAAATTGCGGTGTGGGAAATTCCGTGGCAAACTGCGTCTACAAAGTTGCCAGACATTTAACAAATAGTAAATAAATAACAATCGTAACAGCAGATAGCAGATAAATTAGATATTTCAAATGGCTTCAACATACTTCGTGCACAAGGTGGAGTTGGAGAAGGAGCACAAACTGGTTCGCAATTTTTATTAATGCAAGCGTGCGTAGTAGGGCAGTCGTTGTTGGAGCGGCAGCCCACTATTGTAAATTACATTAATAATGTATAATTTAAAATACGAAAGGAAACTTCAATAAAATAAGTCAGCAAACTTACCAGGGTAACAACCGTAGTCTGGATTCCCTTCATAATTCTCCAAACATGTGCAAATTGGTTTATCTAAAAGTCATTCAAGAATTAGTAGGTAATCTGTACAGTGACTTTTTCAAAATAGTGTCACATACGATTGTAAACACGGCAATTGGCCCCAGGACCACATTGACAGGGTGATCGACAGATTGCATTTATGCAGGCGTGCTCTTCTCCACATTCAGAATCCGAGGTACAGCCGACAGTAACGAGAGATTTTACAGGTCGACAAGTGCCATCATTGCCGCCAACGTAGCCATCAGGACACTTGCAAATCATTGTTCGTACTGGGATAGAGTCAACGACGAGACAAATAGCTGGCGAATGACAAGGCTGAAGGACATGACAGGGTTGGACGCAGTGATCATCAATGCAAGCGAGTTGAGATGGACAGTCCCCATCTAAATAAATGGACAAATTATTGAAAAGTGATTATAGTACGACACATGAGAATTGTTATTTTTTACAACTTACCTGTGATACATTCTGGTTTTGGTTCCGCATCACACGAGATAAAAGGATTTCCTGCAGATCGTAATTATGCACATTGTATATTTTCTACCACAACACAACCGCACCAAGGCCAACAAAAATAAAAGTTGTGAATAATTCTTACCAATATAGCCAGGCAAACAGCGACACGTTGCTACAAAACGAAACATAGTCAGCTTACCATGTCGAAGTAATTCAAATATGCTTCTTGTCAATTAAAAAAATACCTTGGTGGTTTTCGTTACTGCAGATAGAATTGGATGGAGCACAAGGATTGTGAACTTGACAAGGTTTTTGACAGTCTGCATTTATGCATGCTTTGTCAATAGGACACTCATCTACAAGTAAAAGCAAAGCATTGAATTGATTGCAAAAATAAAAAAAAGTTGCGTTCGAAGAAATTAGTACCATTTGATGTGCAACCAATAATCTTGCAAAACACGTAAGGATCTCCTCTGAATCCTGGGCGACACTGACATTCTATGAAAAATTGTAATAAAAAATGTGTGACTGATGTTCCGATGTTAACTAAGCCAAATAAACATTAATTAATACATACCGGCCCTGTGCCTGACTGCAATACAATCCGCATTCGGCTATAATAAAAATCATAATTTTTAATTTTCAAATAACCTGTGAAATCGAAACCAATTTAGATAATGACTTACACCACAAGTGTGGTCAAGTAGGCAAATATTCACACATTCTCCTTGGACACAAGCTTTGTTGGAGTCACACTCATCATCCGAACGGCAACCCACTGAAAATAGAAAATTCATGTAATTAATTGCAATTCACAACGCAAAACTGGACGCCTTTTCAAATGTACCTGGATAGCAAGCAATGTTGGGATTTCCTTCGAAACCATCCTTACAGCTGCAAATCGCTCGATCTATAAATTAACGAACGATATAAAATAAAGTACGTAATTTTTGTGCAAAACATTTTCCAGTAATTTAAACTTACGATTTGTGACGTGACACGTGGCTCCTGAAAATAAATGGAAAGTCATAAAAATTATAAAGAACGTCACCAAAGCATTAATAAGCATTTCCAGATGACTAACCTTGACCACAGAGACACGGAGATCTGCAGACGCTGTTGATACAAGATTCCTCAACTGGACATTCACCTGAAATAATAACGAAGAATTAGTCATTCGGCAGCAAAATTTGTCTCACAGACATTACTCTCCTCCATCTCATTCCACCTTCACTCATGAAATATAGATATTTCAGATACGCTCCCATTACAATTGCAGAACATTGTTTAAAACTCAGAATAATTTTACTGAACTTACTATCGGAAGTGCATCCCGGAGGTGGAAGGGCAGGTATAACGGGTCGACATTGGCCATTTTCATTCGGAGCCCAGTTCTCAGGACAAATACACATCATTGTTCTCACAGGTGTCGAGTTTATTACTTTGCAAACTAAAGTAATATAAACTTTAGAATTAGCATCAACAAGTCATGCTTGGTGTATATGATAAGTTTAAATTCAATTTATCAACATACCAGCACTAGAATCACATGGGCCGATTTCCTTGCAAGGATCTAAAAAAATTTCGTTTATATATACAAATGCAGCAAATGGGGATCCAAACAATGCAGCGGTGAGAAATTTCCTTACCCAAACAAGTGCCGCTGAAGCAAGCCAATCCGTTAGCGCATTCATCTGAAATTTACAAAACATGTGTTGTCTTACAATATTCTTACGGATGGAATAAACCAGTATTTTAAATTAAATTTGATTGATGATTTGTTAATTGAATAGTAGCTTCTATATAAAATAAAGCAAATAGAATAACGTTGTTGTTACTCACAATCCTGGACGCATTGTAGGGGTGGAACAACAATGTCCAGTCTTTCACAAAATGAGAAGGGATTTCCACGGGGAAGATTCTCAGGACAATGACAAATTGCGGCATGATTGGCAGGTCGGCATACAGCATTTGACGCACAACGGTTATCGTAGTGGCATGGGTTTACTAAAAAAAATACAAACGATTTGAAATCCAGCAACTTATAACGTGGTATCATGTGGTGATAAAACTGGTTATGCGGCACATAAATCATACGTACCACACTTCCGTTCTTTACAAACTTTGTCTGCAGGGAAATAAAACAAAATCAAGGTAATGTTAATTATTCGTTAAAAACTTTGGACTTTCATAATATTCAAGTAAAGCATACCCAACGGACAGTCGTTGTGGGTTGAACAACCAGGTGCCTCACATCTTACAAACGGATCACCTTTAAATTGACCACGTACATGAAAAAATATTAGTTTTCGAACTATAACTTATTCAATGCAAATAGCATACTAATAAAAAATAAATAAAACACACCTTCTAATCCAGGTAGACACCTACAGTTGGATCTATGGTTCTGTCCGAAACACGTAGCAGTGATGGCACAAGGGTTGCTTAATCGACATGCATCGATGCACTGACGATTGGAACACACTTGGCTGTCAGCACATTCCCCATCATGATTGCATCCAACTGAACAAAAAAATACAAAACCAAAATGAAGCGTTTCTTTATGATAGTGGTTTAGAATTCTAAATCACTTACGTTGGAAACATCCAAAGTTGGGATTTCCGCTATAACCGGCGCTGCATGTGCAAATAGCTGGAATTTGGGAATATTAATTTGTTTAGCAGAGAATAAACACATTTTTTGTCATTTAAAAAACTCACGGATATGACTTTGAACGTTACACTGGGCGTTTGGACCGCATTGACAAGGATTGACACAAGCTAGAGCATAAAAATACAGTAAAACATATTTTCGCTGTGCCACACATGATAATGGTAAAGGACAAGCGTCTCACCTTTATTAATACAGGCCAAGCTCGATGGACATTCTTCTGATGATGCACAGCCAACCTGAGGTGGAGCTGAAAGATAGAAATAATACGAACGAAAGTGTCAGAATTGTTCTCAACAAAATTATACTACATATTGTGATAAGTACCGGATTCGCGAAGTTTGCATTGAACTCGAGGGTTTCCTTCAAGGCCTGCTGGACAGCGGCAGATAGGATTGTGATATTCCACATGGCATAATGCATTTGGTGCACAAGTGGCCGTGTTACATGGAGATGCGCAGTAGTTGTTGGTACACGCCAAATCATCCGCACAATCAGAATCCACCAGACATTCATAACTTGGTCGTGGGGGTTCTGCAGAAAAAAAACAACACGAAAAGTTTAAACCAATGCATTTTAATAACAAGTTAAAAGGGATTAATAGTTTACCTGAACATCGAACCCGAGGATCGCCTTCCAAACCAGCAGGACAGTAACAAATTCCGTCTAAGAAACAAGTATATTAAGGTTAGCTCACAATAACTAACGATTGGAAACATGAAAAGTAAAAACGTAAAAAAAACTTACTATGATTAGCGGCTCGGCAGATAGCCTGGAGGGGTTGAGGGAATAAATACGTTAATTAATCGAAAATTACATTTTAATTTTAGTTAAAACTTACATTATATCCGCAGCTTTCCAAAAGGCAAGCTGAAATACATGCCCCACGTTGACACTTCTCACTCAAATTGCAGTCTGAATCAGATTTACAGCCTTCAATTTCCGTTGCTGCAAGTAAACATGTATATTTTTAAAAATAACTGCAACAATCGAGTGTTGTCTGTACAGAGCAAGGACTAATACGTACTAATTCTGACGCAAACGCCATTGAACAACTTGGTGTCTCCAGGGCATTCACACACAATAGATCGGAAAGGCAGGGTATTCATAACTCGACAGTTTTGGGTTGGACTGCATGGATTGTTGACAGCACATGGATTGACACAATGGAAGTTCGTGCAACTCATGTGGCTTCGGCAGTTGGAATCTTCTTCACATTCGCGTTCAGGAACGGATGGCTTTTTAGGATCTTGAAGACATCTAACATACGGGTCGCCTCGAGTATTGCTTGGGCATTGGCAGATAGGTTGATGATGTCTTCCTTCACAATAAGCATCTTGGGCACAAGTAGTTGGAGTACATACTCTTCTACACACTCGGTTAACATGATCACAGCTTTCATCCTCGTTACAATCATTGTCCGACGAACATCCCACAACAACACAAGAAATCAATGGATTTCCTTGACTTCCGGGTGGACAGTAGCACTATCATGAGAAAATATTATAAATATGCATACAAAAAATTGAATGTAACAAAATTTCATTGTCGTTATTTATGTATTACTTGTGCACGGTGTGCAACAGCTCTACAACTTGCTGTTACTGGACAAGATGAAGACCTGCAAGGGTCGACACCTGTGGAAACATAATACCAATGAATAATAATCCACGACTGGTTAAAATTCTAAAGATTAATTTACATTTTTCTGATGAGCACTGCCTGTCCGTTGGACAATCGCTGTCTTTAACGCACTCGGCTTCAGGAAAAAAAATAATTATTTCAAGCTTGTCAAATAACACCGCAGGCGTTCCTAGTCTTTCTTGAACAGTAAAATAAAACTTACGTTGATAACACCTAACTTGAGGGTTCCCAGCCCATCCAACAGGGCACACACAAAGAGGTCGATGGAATTGAGCGCGACAAATGGCGTTGGTGGCGCATGGATTTTGAACAGCACATACGCTTTGGCAGACTTGTGAAACACAAGCCTTATCGTCGGGACAATCTATGCAAGAGTTTAGGTATGTTATGAACAAAATTTGATACCTATATGTAATTCGATACTCAAACTCCACAAAAAACACCTACCAGGATCTTGGGTACACTCTGGTTGTGGCACCGGTGGGGCTAAAAGCAGTTCATCGTAAAATTAATTACTGTATCTTTTTGTGATCAGTTTAAAAGCGGTTGGCATTTTTTTTATTGAATGTTTGAATGAAACATTTAGAAGTATAAGGCAACCACTTTTGGAAGAAGTGCATTTAAATAAGCAATGTGTAATTAGCACAATGAATTATACCTGGAAAGCAAGTATAGTTTCCTTCAATTGTACGAGGACAGCAGTACCCTTCATGCTCATAAGCTTTGCAAATTGTTGGTTCAGGACAGATGTTAATAACATAGCAGGGATTATGGCAGGTTTTTTTCCAGCACACATTATTTTGAAAGCATTCATTGTCTGCTGCGCATTTTCTCGAAGGCCGTGCAGCAACTGTTAGTTTTTGAGTTAATGTGTTTCATTCATTGTGTGATATTTTAAAGCAGAAATAAATTATTAAGTTAGTAAAATATTATGCAAAAATGTCATGCTAATTTGTAATAGATCAGAGCATACCGGCGAAACAATTTCTGTACGGATCGCCCATTAAGCCAGGGCTACATTTACAAGTTGGTTGATGATTCACAACTTCACATATAGCTGAAAATGAAAAAAAAGTTAGGTTAGTCAAAACTAAAATTTTATCACCATTTTATTTTGGTGCTTCCTTTAAATACCTGAAGGAGCACATGGATTGATATCGCGGCAAGCGGAGTTGCACTGTCCATTTCGACATGCCTCTTGAGGGGGACAGTCGCGGTCCGCAGAACAACCGACGACTTCCGCTGTATTAATTGTAGAAATATTAATCACTTGTGGAATAGAATAGTGTAAAAATTAAAGCAAGCCAAATTGTGCGCATATCTAATAATAATCTAGTCTACTGTATTTCACACACGCATTCACTCTCACATTCATACAACTTTGTAGTTTTTGTTTTTATATAGTGATCATGTTGCGGTGAGAAATGTAAAGTGTTTCCTAGAATCACAAACTGAAACAACGAAACATGGAATTATTTATTAATATTTGTAATGATATTAATTGTATGGATTCGTGTAGGAGGTCTGTGTTCAAATTTATAATCAAATAATTGTAAGTCATGTTAATAATTCAAAACTAAAAAACAATCCCACTTACGTTGTCTACATTCGACTCGAGCGTTTCCAATCAGTCCACGTAAGCATTGACAAGTCATCAGTCTATTTGGTAGGGTGTCATGAACGTGACATTCTGCTCCAATCTGTAATGAAATGAGAAACATTAAGGATGTATCGTTAAGTTTAAGTCCTTGACCATTCTTTCGAAATGAATCACGTTTGTTGCAACTTACGCCACCTGTTAAACAATAAAACAAATTTTCAATAGTCACAAATAGAATACTATTTCTGCAGTTATTAATCATTCCAATGTCTTACAAGGTTTTCCATGAAGACATGGGTTTTTACATCGATTCTCAATACATGCCTGACGGCTTGGACAGTCACCATCAGTCTGGCACTCATATCTGACCTCAATAGGGGTGGGGACTGTAAATCATAATATAATTTGCGTTGCGTTAATTACGATATGTAAACCCCCTGCGATATGTAAATACTTTGAGTATTTCAAATACAGCAACTTACTTGGACTGCAACGCACGGTTGGGTTGCCGGTTTGTCCAGAGGGACAAGTACAAACTTACGAAAGAAAAATGGAGTTAGATTTATTCAGGGTTAAAAGCAATAGGATAACAATAAATCAGTCTGGATATGGCTACAGATATATGCTTACCTGGCTTATGGTTGAAGACGTTGCATATGGCGGATGGGGGACATTTGCAAGCTGGTTGAAAAGTTATATGAGAACCATGTAAGTCATTATAATTTTATACTGCAACAAGTTGAATTAGGCGGAGCATTAGTTCTTTCCACTGGAACCTCATATTTTCGAATGGAACTAATTTAATATGGATATAATTAAGTTTAGAAATTAAAAGAAATCTTTACAACAGTTTGGGCCTCGAAGTTTTTTCCTACCTCGGCCTTCCGGCCTCGAAAGTTTTTGCTACTACCTCGGCCTTACGGCCTCGAAAAACATCCTCGGCCTTACGACTTCGAAAGTTTTTGCTACTACCTCGGCCTTACACTTCGGTTTCGGCCTCGAAAAACATCCTCGGCCTTACGGCCTCGAAAGTCTTTGAATTTTCGCACATTTTGCAAAATCCGGGTTTTTTGCAATTTGTGGAGAACCTATGGAGGGATTTGGGGGTTTTCTATACAGATTAGTGAAGTACTCTCCAAGACAAAGATTTTGAGCTATCATATGACCCAATTGGAGGAATTTGAAATTTTTGCCATTTTTTGCGATTTGTGCGAAATCTATGCCCGGTTTTCAATATGTTGGTTACGGATTCTTGTTCCTCATGCAATTGCGCAAATTTTGATGTATGGTACGTCCATTTTGAAGAAACTTGACTTGGTATTAATTATAACCAAAATAAAAGTGTTTGACACTTACGTGATGTGCATTTTTCATTTTCGCAGGCAAGATGCTGAGGACATTCTTCGTCGGTGACACACTGAGGACGTTCACATCGGACTCTTGGATTTCCGTAAAATCTTGGTGGGCAGAAGCACTGTAATTCAACAAGCAGTGGGTGACTATTATACATCAAAAATGATAACTGGATGCAACAAGTGTAATATTTACCTCAGCCCTATGAGCCACAGCACGACATTCCGCGTTAGTCCCTGTGAAATTCAAAGTTTTAATTATGAAATCCCCAACTGCTTGAATTTACAGTACTGACACTAAAAACGTAGTAATGTCATCTGGAAAACTACGTAAATTGCACTGCACTGCACTTGTAATGGCATAGTCATTTGGTTATAACCATACTAACAATTAATTCTTTTTGCAAAAACAAAGAACTTGTCACAGAAAAAGTGTTTAAGCCTAACCGTACCACAGTGGTCGAATAAGCATGCCGGTTGACATCTACGATTAACACAAGCTTCGGTATAGGGACACTCCTCTGAGGATTGACATCCGATTGGAAGACAATGTTGATAAGGGTCTCCTATAATATACAAAGACACTGTTTAAATCTAATTCACAATTAGAAATGATTGTCCTTTTTTAAGATTTCCGTTCCCCACCTGTGAAATCAGGTCGGCACGTACAGGTCTGTCGATGGTTGACAGCTCTGCATTCAGCTATAACAGAAAAGTACATTATACATTAAACATAATTAGTCGTAATTTGAACGCCAATACTTACCATTAATTGCACATGGATTGTTAGCACAAACCGGCCTACAAACTTGATTGATACAGCTCTTGTCTGTCGGACAATCGTCGTCCCTCTGGGAAAGCCATAAGAAGAATGTTGTAGATTGAAATTAAAACACGAATGACATTGTATTGTCGTTAACATACTTCACATTCTGGCTTAGGAACAATTCTACGTGCTTCGCAACGAACTCGAGGATTTCCTTCCAGGCCCGTTGGGCAGTAGCAAGTAGGATCTGAAAAATGATACAATTTATGACAATCCGTGTACATATTTATTTATATTTAAAACAAGAATATTTACCATGATTGACTGTTTTGCATAAAGCATCTGCGAGGAAAATATCAATAATATTATTGATAAATATGACATAGTCAAATTAACAAAAAGATTAAAAATATATTATATTTTTTTCACTTGATCCGCAAATTTGATCTACAATAATAAAAATAAACAGAATTAGCTTCTGAAACAAGTATCAACGCCATTAACGGATGAAATCTGTGTCAAAAACTTACATCCTCCACCGACTCCAATGCTAGTGGTACAAGGATCTACTCAAAGAACAAAATCCCGGTTTAAAGCAATACATACATACTCAAATGAAATTAATTTATTTGGAAAACAGAAAATGAAAGAGTTGTGCATTACCGGCGCATCGCTGTGAAATGCAGGCTTGATAGTAAGGACATTCAGAGTTAACCTATGTAAATAGAACCGTTTATAATCAATGAAACGGAATCAGTTATACAATATAATTTAATGACACATACGACACATTCCGGCTTGCACTCAATGTACGGTGAACCATATCGAAGATTCGGAGGACAAGAACACACTGCGTTTCGGGACCCAGGTCGAGATGTGCAAATTGCCTATCACAGAACAATCGCCACAAACGATATCAGTATAGAATACTTTCTATGAAATGCCTTCAACTTACGTTCAGTCCACCTAGATATTTAGAAAAGCAACTATTACGAAATGCAAGATAAAATTTCTTAAACAATGAAATGACAATTCAAAAACTTACAAGGTGAGGGGTAACAGGGGTCAGATATTGGTTCGGGTTCAACTCTCACTGAAATATAACGCGAATTAGATTAAAATTCTGTAGCAGTACCAAAATAAATACATTGCATACCTGGAATCTCCGTGCATTGTATAAATGGGTTTCCTGTACAAACATAATCACAAACTGTATCAAATCGTTCAAAATAACAATGACAAGCAAAACAGGTATGAACCAAATAAATACTCACCAGTAAGGTTAGGAGGACATTTGCACAAAGGTCTGTGATTCCTAGCTTCGCAAATTGCTCTCTGCCGTGAAAAAATGCAAAAAACACACATCGTCAAATACAACTCATGGAATTTACTAACATATTAAACCAAGGCATACATGTCCACAAATGCTGGATGCACAAGCGTCTTGGCATTTATAGCGAATGCAACTTTTTGTTTGATCACAATCCGCATCGACCTGTTAAGTAAAAAAAACAAAACAGATACCATCATCAGATCTTTTAGGACGCTTTTCAACCATTAGATTATAACTGATTGCTTACAGTGCATTCCGGCCTGCATCCCACTAACGGATTTCCCTAAAGAAATCATAATTAACGATCAAGTTCTCATTTTATTTCAAATCATGATATGGAAATTACTACAGGAATTAAATCTTACAAAAAACTCCGCTCGACAAACACAGGATTTTCTGCCTCCCACGACTCTTATTTCTGCATTCGAGCCGCACACAATTTCAGGCTCCTTTGTCACAGTTACTATAAACATCATAAGTTTTAAAGTCAAGTAGCCTTCACTATTTATCCATGCAAACCATTGTGCTACAAATTGTACTCACTTTCAATGCGTCTGCAATATGAAGCCGGATTTCCAGTGTAACCAGGTAGGCAAAAGCAGTTAGCTATGTATGGAGAACTCAAATTAATTTATTTGAAAAAAATTACAGTAAAAATTTATCAAATTACAAAAATTCGACTATGAGAACATACCTCGATGATAAACAGCCTTGCACTCCGCTGAAATGCATAACACATTAGTTGAATATGCAGCCCTTTCATAATAAATAGTTAAAAGAGTGAATTTATACTCACCATTCTGACCACAGCTTCCAGGGCAAGGATCTTCACAACGGATGGTGTTGTAGCAGTATTTGTCATTTGGACAATCACCTGCATAACGAGTATTTTTTTAAGTAAAAGTAATTAAGGATTTGGTAATTGAATATGAATGGCAGATACTTGTTAATAAATCAAATAAATTTATTACTCACTGTCAACTAAACAAACCGGCTTGCAGCGAACGTATGGGTCACCTTAATTTTAACATCAGAAAATTTTAGTAATTATTTTAGTTAAAATTAAAATATCTTAGTTAAAATCTGGCAGCGTCTAACCAAAGTAATTCGGCAAGCAAGAACATTTGAAGGCGTCTCCATATTCTGTGCACACGGCTGAAATTGATGCGAGGATGGAATTTAAAATTGTAGCCATAATGAAGTGGAAACTTCATTTTCTAAAAACAGAATGTTTAGGACTCACCATTGTCTCCACATGAATATTGCTGGCATGGTCTAACTTTCTCCACTTCTGAAATTCAAAAAAATTGAGAGCACCCACCTTAAACAGTCATGAATCTAAATGATAGATTTTCATAAACAGTGCTTACTCGTAATGATTCGACAATATGTAAACCCATCTCCAGAATAACCCTCAGGACCTTTGTAATTATATATTTATTAAAATTATAAATTAGTGATTACTTTTCGTATGTAAACAATGTTACTTAAGCTACGCATACTTACAAGAGCAAACGGGAGAGTGATTAATAACTGTGCAAATTGCAGTCGACGAACAACTACCGGGGCATGGATCTGAAATGTTAAATGGTCAATCCACAAATTTATTAACATTTCTTATGCCCTTCAGCCTCATCATTGTATGCTTAAGTATGGTTTTTGGCGATTAAATATAGCATTAAAGTCAAATTCAAAACTAATATCCAATGACTTGCCTTCGCATCGGTTTCGCCTACAAGCTCGATTTAATGGGCAGTCCGCTAAAAAAAAGAAAACAATAATTCATTAAAGCCTTGGGGACAAGTTTGATATCATGAGAACTTTTATTTAAGGTTTTCATTATACCGTTCACTGAACATTCTGGTCCACAGTTTGGTGGAGATCCGAAATAATTGGGTGAGCATGAACATTGGTAGGCGCCGTTCACATTGCGACATTGACTATTTGGACCACCTACGAAAATAATAAACAACAAAATCCTCAAATCAAAGTCCATAAAAATAAAATAAAAATGTTAAGTTTACGAACATGGAGAAGGAACACATGGGTCACGAATGACAGGAGTTGGAAGGATTTCGATCCTTTGAATTCGACAGAAAACAAATGGATCACCAGTATAGCCTTGCTCGCAGACGCAAACTGGAGAATCTGAAATAAGTCAATACAACATTTGCTTGACATAAACTCCACAGAAAATGTAGGTAAAAAAAATTATGTTGTACAACTTACGATTTACTACACGGCATAATGCTGCTTGTCCACAGCTTCCAGGACAAGGGTCTATAAAGAGACAAAAATTGATATAAATTGATATTTTGTCCCAAGAAGTATAGCACCAATGCCATTACAATAATTTTTTTAAATCTCTACAAACCTCGACATTTTTCATGAGCACATGCCAAATGTAATGGGCAGTCACTGTTGGTCACACATTCCGGTCGGCAATTGGGAGGGGCGCCGACATAAGAGGAATAACAAGTGCAAATGGCTGAACCATATTGTTCTCGGCATTGACTGAATGGACCACCTGTAATTAAATAAGGTTGTTGACACTAGTAAACTAATACTTAAATGTACCGACAATTGGATGCTCAAGACTGGAAACAAAATAGTTCTTACATGGTGATGGATTACATGGGTCTTGCTTTAGAATAAGTGGAGGTGGCGTTGGTCTCAGTCGACAAGAAACAAATGGATCTCCAATATAGCCTTCGTTGCCTGTATTGCCAGTACAAATAAAGCGTCAAGTTTTTTTAATATTATAAAGGCGTCAGTTATACATATTTTATTCAAAAATTGATAACTTACATGAGCAGATGGGAGAATGGTTGACAACCGTGCAATGAGCTGAAATTAAAATGAGGTTAATGTTAAAATTGATTCCACAATGTAATAATGAATCTGTAATAAAAAAAATTAGGATAAATTTATTACTCACCATTTATACCGCAAACCCCGGGACAAGGATCAATGCACTTAAACCGACGACAGGCTTTATTACTGGGACAGTCATCTAAATAATACAGGTTTGTTAACAACAGAAATAATTTCTGAGAACTATTCTTCTACTCACCATTGATGCTGCATTCTGGGCGACAAGCAACTGAAATAGTAAAATACGACAATACTTGAAAATTGCTTCCACAAGAAAATGGAGTAGATGTAGTATGTTGAAGTTTGCTACCCACCGTAAGGGTCGCCAAAATGATCAGGTTTGCAACGACAAACAGATTCTTGGCATATAGCGTTAGTTCCACACAATAAGCAAGGATCTGGTGCCGTTGGTTTAATCTCTCGGATAGGAATCCTTGAGCAACCGCGGAAAGCGTCGCCCTCGAAACCAGGTTGACAAGTACAAATTGGAGAATGATTAACAACTTGACAAACAGTGTTCCACCCACAAGCTCCAGGGCATGGATCTGAGAAACAAAAGCAAACACAATTGAATAAGTATATAATATTTATTTCAGCCAATTGAAAAAAACCCAGAAATATACCTGAACATCGCTCGTTAAAACAAGCCTTGTCATTTGAACAATCGTTGGAGGTCACACATTCCGGTCGACATTGGGGAGGATATCCAAAGTATCCAACTTTGCATGTACACGATGGATTAGGTCCACTAGGGTAACACTCGGAAAATGGCCCACAGGGTGAAGGCACGCATGGATTGACCGTAATCTTGGGTTCCTCGTGAACAACCTTGATGGGCTCTCGAATTCTAGTACATTGAAAAAATGGATCACCCTCAAAACCGGGGGGACAAGAACAAACGGCACTGTGAGAAATGACTTGACAATTTGCTCCTGTGCCACACGCTGGACAAGGATCTGGATAATATTAATCAAGTCATTTAAATTATTAGTAAGGATTCAAACTATTGTCGCTAATTAAATGCCACAAAATAAAATGTCACGAACTTCGGCATTTTTGTTCCCGGCACGCCAGTGTTAACGAACAGTCACCTGAAACAAAAACAAAAATCAGTTTTAGATACGCTCTCATCCTTGTATAACTCTGATGGGCCAATGAGGCTGTGTTTTAATTTTAGGCCTATTAAATTGATTTATTAAACTACAGACATTTTAAAATGTTAACAAATGTTATGTCATTTTTAATTAAAGGTATGGCTTGTTTATGAAATTGAATAAATTTATTGCTCACTGTTAACCGTGCATTCTGGCCTACAGTTTGGTGGCGATCCGACATAAGTTGGCAAACACGAACAAATTGCATTTCCTTGAACTTCTCTACATTGACTGGCATAAATAAAACAAAATTAATGATTTGTTAAATTCAGCGACAAACCTTGTTAATAACGTTGATCAAATTTGTTTCTCACCTAAAGGGACCACACGGTGATGGATTACAAGGATCTGTAATAAAAACAAAATTAGAAGGTACAAATTTGAGCTAAGGTCATTGCCTACTCACAGCCCCTTTCTTCACTTCCTCTCTTACGGCTCAAGTTCAGAAGGATAAATAATAAATAAATACTTACCGATTTTTATTTGGGGTTTTGGTGGAGGTTGCCTCAACCTACAGGCACTGAATGGATCGCCTTCGTATCCTTCAAAGCAGGTACAGGTAGGCGAATGGTTAAGGGTTCTACAAATTGCGTTGACTCCGCAAGTACCTTTAAAGTACAAAATGATAATTATAATTTATCTTCCAGTTGTTAATATGCGTGAGATTAAACGAAATGATAAGTGTTAAAGGCAAACCTGGACATGGGTCTGAAAAAATAATAAGATTGTGTTTTTCAAATTATTGAAACAAAAGTTACTAATTAAATGTCACTAACCAACGCAATGGTAGTTTCTACAAGCTTTGTCATTTGGACATTCAGCGTTTGACGAACATTCCGGACGACAAGCAACAAAAGGATCTCCATGATAGTCTTTGATGCAAGTACAAGATGCTCCAGTTCCTTGCCGGCTTGAGCAGATGGCGTTTTGACCGCAAGGACTTGGATTGCACGGATCTTGTTCCACTCGGACAGGTTTGGGTTCCAGGTAGCAATATGTAAATGCGTCACCAACATAACCCGGTAAACATTTGCAAGATGAACGATGGTTAATCACACTACACTCTGCATTGGCTCCGCAAGAACCCGGGCAGGGGTCGATGCATTTCTGATTAACGCAGGCTAAATGTTGAGGGCAATCATCGTTGGATGAACACTCAGGTCGGCAATTGGGAGGCGAGCCAATGTAATTTGATCTGCAATGGCATTCTGCGGCTCCATTCACAGATGAACACTCACTGTTCGGTCCACATGGAGAAGGGTAACAAGGATCAACTTGTTCAATTTTAACAGGCGGAGGCGGTGGAATTCGATGACAACCCAAGAAAGGATCACCAGTATGTTGTGCAATACATGTACAGTAAGCGTTATGTTGAACAACTTTGCACTCAGCAAAATAAAAGCATGTTCCTGGGCAAGGATCTATAAACACAAACCAATTTAATTTACAATTAAAATGTAAAATGAAAATTCTTAATTTGTTTTAAATTTTAGTCTAGTTTAGAAATTTGGAAAGTGAATTCAATTAATATGCTCAAATGCCACTCTAAAGGAACCAAACGGGGAAAGGTTAAAATAGCTAATATGTCACCTGAACAATGTTGGTTTCTGCAGGCAAGGTGTTGAGGGCAGTCCGCTGCAAAATAGAAGAATAAAGTTTTAAGCAATCAATTAAATATATAAAAACACGCTTCATCGCTTAACAATTTTGATCATTTCTCAATCATTTTTTTTACTCACAGCTTGTAACGCACTCTGGGCGACAGTTAGGTGGAGAACCGACATATGATGGGAGACACGTGCAGACTGCGCTTCCAGATTGTTCTCTGCATTTACTGTTTGGTCAAACAAAAGTTATTTAATTTAAAAACTACTTTCACAAGGAGATGGATGAAAATAAGAGTTAGCTAGTAATCAGGCAGCAATAACTTGACTGATGTAGTTGCCCCCAATGCCAATAAATTTATTACTGACCTGTTTGGTCCGCATGGAGATGGTGAACAAGGGTCCAATCTGACTGGTGGCGAAGTTGGCGGAGGAGGCGGTAACCTGCATCCTGAGTATCCATCTCCCACATAACCAGAATTACAGAAACACCTTGGAGTATGACTTTGAACTTCGCAATATGCATTTAGGCCGCAGACACCAGGGCATGGGTCGATGCATTTCTGATTTCTGCATGCCTTAGTAACGGGACAGTCACCTATGATATTAAGAAAGAATTAGTTATTAAGCGGCTGGTCTCAGGACATTGCCCGCACGGCCAACACCTTCTCTTCCTAATGTTCACTAAAGCTCAACTCATGTTTTTTTTAATGGGAGGCCCTTGTTTAAAAAATATATAATTAATTTACTACTCACTGTTTACTACACATTCTGGTTTGCAAGCGATAAATGGATCTCCAAAATAGCCAGGTAAGCATTTGCAAGATGATTCAAGATTGTTTCTCGAGGTACAAACGCTGTTGGTCCCGCATGGTGAAGGATAACATGGGTCGGACGGTTCAGGAATGTGTTGCTTGACAGGGATAGAACAGTATCTAAATGGATCACCCTCATGTCCAGAATTGCACGTGCAAACTGGTGCATGATTAATAGCAGTACAATAGGCGTTCACTCCACAAACACCGGGACATGGATCCACGCAATGCATGTCCCTGCAAGCTTTGTTGCTGGGGCAGTCACTGTCAACGACACATTCTGCTCGACAGAAAGGAGGTGTTCCAAAGTACCGTGGAAGACAAGAGCAAGTGTAACCATTCCCGTAATTTGTAACTCGGCACACAGCTGAAACAAAATAGATTTATAAATAATTAAAATAATTGGTGATCTGATACCCGAATAACAACCCTGCTAAAATAAATTAGAACAAATTTAATACTCACCATTGCTTCCACAAGGCGAAGGCTCACATGGATTTCGAGCAACTGGCTCTGGAGCTCGGACAATTGGGTAACAACGAACAAAGGGATCGCCTTGATGATTTTCTGGGCAACTGCAAATGGGGCTGTGATTACGAACTTTACAAATAGCTGTACTGGCACACGGGTTCTTCAAACACGGCTGTTCGCACCGCTGATTGACACATGCTTTGTCTGAAAGAAAATTGGTTTGAAATTATTTAGTAACATTGTATTTAAGACATTGCCAATTAATTCATTGATATACCTTCAGGGCACTCGGAGTTTGAAACACATTCCGGTCTACAATTAGGTGGCGCTCCAATGTATGTAGTTCGGCAGGAACATATAGCTTGCTCATTAACTTCTCTGCACTCGCTGTAATAAATAAAACGAGATTAAAATGAATGACAGACGGACAGACCTTCTTAATCAAATCGATCGAATTTATTTCTCACCTAAATGGCCCACATGGTGATGGATTGCATGGCGCACGTCTCACAACAGGCGCCACGGGTATCGGATAGCATCTGGTAAATGCATCTCCCGTAAATTTCTCAATACAGGTACACACAGGGATATGACGAATCACATCGCATCTTGCTAAAATAAAAGAAATAAAAAAATTGACGACTTGTTACTTGAGTGGTAGACTCTTGACAATAATGGGAAAAATTAATTACTTACCGTTAATTCCACATACGCCGGGGCAAGGATCTATACAGTTAAAAGACATGAATTTACAAATGCACGAAACATGGTTGTGATGCCTTTTGGGTTAGAACCAATATTAAGCAAAATAAAATGTCACTTGCCAGTGCAATGATTATGCACGCAGGCCTTAGAAGTTGGACAATCGTCTGCAATAATAACAAAAGATTAATTGTCGATCAACAAAATTAGTCTCAGTTTATAGACACTACTCACCGTTGAAAATGCATTCGGGTCGACAGGCTATGGATCCATATAAGTAATAAGCAATTTTATGTCATTGTTTCGATAAGGTATTAATGGTTGAATTACAAACCCTCGGTCAAAGAAATTGGAATAATTACTAACCGGTGTACGGGTCGCCAGTGTAATCTTCAATGCAGTGGCAAGATGCTCGGTCACCATATGTCTTGCAATATGCTGAAAAAACGAAATTGATATTAAAATCACTTTCAAAATGTAGTGGGTCGCATGAATCAGTAATTAAGACCAGGATTAGTTGCTTATTGCTCACCGTTTGTTCCACAGGGAGATGGGTTACACGGGTCTGAAATAAAAACAAATGTTAATAGGTATATGGGACATCAAGTTAATCGAAAGTTTTTTTAACTAATAAGCGTCAGAATAAATAGTTAAAGTGTCTCACCACGACGCTCAACAGGTTCGGGTGGAATGGGGTAACAATTACTGAAGGGGTCTCCAGTAGTTCCAGAAGGGCAAATACACACTGCTGCGTGGTTCACAGCTTGACACTGAGCGGATGGTGCACAAATGTCACCACGACAGGCTGAAAAAACATCAATGTGGTCATTCACCAATTCCCATATAACGCTGCATAACGATGAATTAACGGAGAAAGTAAATTAAATTGAAGTTTTATAGGCGTACCTGGTTGGCACTTTTGTGACACGCAAGCGTGAGTCGTGTGGCATTCCTCTGTAATTACAAAATGTTACATTGGATGAGTAAACCAGCCAATGTCTTTGAATTAAAGTTAAATTAAATAGAATGATGGACACTTGTTAATAAAACCGAAAGTGGAAAGTTACTTACGGTTACTTGTACATTCTGGTCGGCAGTTTGGTGGCGATCCAATATAGTTCTCGTAGCAGTGGCATTGAGCCACCTCTCCAACAACTCGACAATAAGCTACAAAAATATTATTATACTCCTTTTTTTATGTTTGAAGTCCATAAATCGGTATTTTTAAATTGAAAGTAATTAATAATTAAAAAGGTAATTTGTGATTTGTTGGTTTAAATAATAGAATAGATTACTCACCGTATTGTCCACAAGGACCATTGTTAAGGCAAGGATTAACGCGTTGAACAGGTTGTTTGGGTTCAGGTGGGGGTGGAGGTATTCTTGTACAACCACGGAATGGATCACCAGTGAAATCAATTGGGCATGAACATATCGGAGAATGCGAGTGGACCCTGCAAATTGCTCCATATCCACAAACGCCAGGACAGGGGTCTGAAAAAAGTATGTAAATTGTTAACTAAGGTTATAAATAGAAATTGTTAATTAAAAATTATTGTCAAGAAAATTGCTAGTGTCACAAGCAAGCATCTATACAGTCATTGACTTGCACGCTGAATTTTTGAGCCTTTGGTGGCTAATTTCTAGGTGATGGAACTGTAGAGTACTTGAGAAAGGTTGACACTACATTACAGGATTGGAAGCTTGGCTTCCGCAAGATTGTATTTAAAGTTTGAGTATTTAGCATTTAAATTGAGTATTTAAATCCAGACACTTTCAGAGTATGAAACAATACGAGTCAATCGTAATTGATATGATTTTGAAAAACTGAAACGCTTGTTGAAGCACTGGCTTCTAATATTGTATGTGATGCATTTCATAATTTCAATATTTTAACCATAATAAAAATAAATGTGTCTAACCTGTACAATGGCGTTGCTGACATGCCAAATGGTTTTGACAATCGCTGTTAAGGACACATTCTGGACGACAATTTGGTGGTGATCCGACATAAGTTGGCAAACAAGAACAAATTGCATTTTCTGCAACTTCTCTACATTGACTAAAATAAATCAAACGAAATTAATGATTTGTTAAATTCGTGACAGATCTTGCTATTTAATAAAATCGATCAAATGTGTTTCTCACCTGAAGGGACCACACGGTGATGGATTACAAGGATCTGTAATAAAAACAAACCCATGCAGTCAGAACTTTGCTTCATAACGTCTACTACTCAGTTAAGAGTAGGGGAAAATAATATGCGACATTCAAATATTTATCCGATAGACTTACCAATTCTTTCGTGTACATCGATGCGAGGTGGTGGTATTTCCAGACGTCGGCACATGTAAAATGGATCTCCAACATGACCCAAAATGCATGTACAAATGGCGTTGTGGTTAACAGCAGCACATTCCGCGTTAACCCCGCAAACTCCAGGACAAGGGTCTACATGAATGAAAAAACAAGCCAAAGTTTAAAAAAACCCTTATGCGAAACTTAACTTAGTTATAAGTTTATTGTGTATTCAAAAACTTAAAAGTGACGCTTACCAGAACAGCGGTTGAGCCGACATGCCTTGTTACTTGGGCATTCACCTAAAATAATAAAGTATTAGTTAGTAGACCGCAGAAATAGGTCTCATTCCTCACACTGCCAACAATTTTCTTGCATTCATAAAAGGCTCTATTTAAAAATTACTTACTGTTTGTTACACATTCCGGCCTACATCCAGCATAGGGATCTCCAAAATGTTCAGCAATACACTGACAACTACCAGTTCCATATCTCTCAGTACAAACGGCTGAAATAAAAGTCATATTTTGAAGGGAGGAACCACAATTTTTAAACAAAGCATAATTGATGATTTGTTACAGGCCCTTGTTAATAAAATTCAATAGTTTCTTCTTACCATTGCTGCCACATGGGGAAGGATTACAAGGGTCCGTTCTTAAAGGAGGAGCAACAGGGATTGGATAGCACTGAGTAAACGGATCTCCCGTAAATTGACTGTCACAGGTACAAATTGGGATATGGTTAACAACGTTGCAGTGAGCTGAAATTAATAAAATGAGTTTAATGTAAACATTACTCCCATGGATCTCCTCTTGCAGATATTGTTAAGCGATCAAAAAGCCAAATTATTCATTCTTTTTAGATACGTTCTCGTTCTAAAACCCTCCAAAATTCTTTACTTGTCTTTGTTTAATGACGCAATGCCTTAATAATTGATCATTTGGTAAACTACAGTTGCAATGTTTTTAAGGTCTGGATTGATTTGAGGATTGGTTGAATTGAATGGAAAATTATTGGCAAAATAAATTAGAATAAATTTGTTACTCACCGTTGTAGCCGCAACTCCCAGGACATGGGTCACGACAATGTAATTGAATACATGCTTTATCTGCAAAAGGTTCATTCATTGTAAATCGCTCATTGAAAAATGCAAATTAATAACAGTTACTTAAAACAACGCATGTTTTTATTATTTAAGTCAAAATTAAAATACCATTTGGACATTCATCTGAAATAAAAACAAGGGATTAGTTATCTGTTTATCTTAATGATGACAATTCAATTGAATGAGAGCATTGTTTAAAAACTAGAATAAACTTGCACTCACTTGAAGTCACACATTCTGGTCTGCAATTTGGAGGAGAGCCGACGTAATTATCTAAACAGCTACAGCTAGCTTGTTCGCCAATTGCTCGACATTGGGAGAAAGGACCACACGGTGATGGATTACATGGGTCTGTGGTAATACAACAGTTAATTTTAAATGGATCATCGATTCACAATCAAAGACTTACCAATTCTCTGTCGTGGTACTTCAATTTTTGGTGCAATCGAACAATGTACAAATGGATCCCCTACATATCCTGTAGGACAACTACAAATCGGAGAGTGATTGACTGCTCTACAAATTGCATTTGCGCCGCAAACCCCAGTACAAACTTCCACACATTTTTGAAGACGACAAGCTTCTGCAAATAGAGCGAGAGTAAAATGTTCAGTACACTTAAAATTGGATAGCTATCGCCAACCAAGCCAATTTGCTTAACTGAATATCAAACCACATTTTAAAAACATAAATAAATGTTCTACTTACTGGTCAAGTCACATTCACCTGCAAGAAAAATAATAACAAAGGGTTAGTTATTAAAACTTATTTGTTAATTGCATGGAATACCCTTGTTAAAAAATAAAATAAATTTAGTACTCACTGGAAGTCACACATTCAGGTCTGCAGTTGGGTGGAGATCCAATGTAGCTTTGAAGGCAGGAGCAAACTACAAAATTATGGGGTATTTATTAAACACTGCGACGTAATTTTGCCAAGAATTACTAAACTCACTTGCACTACCCCCAACATTTCGGCACTGACTGTACGAGCCACCTGAAAAAAGGTGTAAAAATGGAATTGTAACAACAATAGTCACAAAACCATTTATATCTACTTCACACCGAACAAGACTTACAAGGACTTGGATAGCAAGGATCAATTGGTACTGGAGGAGGCTGTCGCTCTTCTGGTTTTGGAGTACACCGGACATATGGGTTTCCAAAATAGCCTTCGAGACAATTACAAAGAGGGACATGCCTTTCAACGCTACATTGTGCTGAAATACCGCACGTTCCTGGAGACAAAAAATGTTTTAACCATTTTACTCAAAACCAAACTAATCGCGACTCACCGATGCATGGGTTCTGACATTTATTAAGAACGCAAGATTTTCTTATGTCGCAGTCAGCATCAATTTCACATTCAAATTTGCATTCAACATAAGGGTCTCCAAACATTCCTTGTCGACATTCGCATGTTCCAGCCCCATTCACATCGCGACATATCCTGAAATAAATAAATAAAATGAGGTTACCAATTTATGGACGTAATATTTTTTTGGGAAGTTAAATGATTTGAGTAAAACTCGATGATTTGTTAATTGAATAACAAGCATTGTAATGAATCAACAAATTATTACTCACGCATTTCGTCCACATGGGGATGGGTTACATGGCTGCAAAACAGGGATCACGATAGGAGCCGGCGTAGTGCGTTCAATGGGGTAGCAGTAACTCTGTGGAGAACCAGTAAAGCCTGGTCGACATTCACAATGGGCATTGTGCCGCTCTACCCGACAATTTGCATTAACACCACAGGAACAAGGGACAATCTGACATTTCTGATTCAAACAAGCTCTATCCTGAGCACAATCCTCTGCAATAAAAAAACAAAGGATTAGTTATGCAGCAGAATTGGTCTCAGGTCATTGTCCCCTTTTCTGCCCTTTATTTCCCTTATTTTCACTGTCACAATCCCACGGGGGCAAAAGAATGAAGGTAGAAAAGTAAAATAATTTTAGTACTCACCGTTAAAAAGGCATTCCGGTCTGCAATTTGGAGGCCGCCCAATGAATCCTTCCAAGCAGGCGCAACTTGCACTGGCACCAATTGTTCTGCAAACGGCTGAAACAAATCACGAGAAAAATTACAACAATGCTTACACTACAAATTTCACTGAATCCGTAAGCGTTTTGTAAAATTTAATCACTTTTACAGAATTAAATTTAACCCAGCTCCCAGGATTTCAAATTCACGATGTAATACCTGAATTTAAAAAAATTGAGTAAATTTATTACTCACCATTTGATCCACATGGAGAGGGGTTGCAAGGGTCAACTTTAACATCCGGTCTTGGAGCTTGTCTTAATCTGCAAGCAGTGAAAGGGTCTCCTTCATAGCCTTCTTGGCATATACATGTTGGCGAATGATTTCTCGCTTTGCAGTAAGCAAAAGTGCCGCATGGCGCTAAAATGCAGAAGATCTAGTCAATTTCAACTCTTGAATCATATATCGCAATTCAATGTATTTCAATTTCAACTAACAAGTGAGGCACGCTTCTTGGCATTTCTGAGCTCGGCATAATTTTGTCAAGCTACAATCGGAGTCTGAGAAAGACAAGCAACATACAAATTAAATTGAGCTACACTAATAGAAAAGCATGTAAAAACATACCAATAGTGCATTCTGGTCTGCAACTCGGTGGTGATCCTAAGCAAACAGTGGAAAAGAGCGTTGTATAGCAAAAACCGTAAAACTAGTAATCCGTGAAAATAGTTTGTAAATTCTTACCAATATAGCCAACTTCACATGTGCAAATCGCATAGCCATTATTGTTCCGACAGCGACTGAATGGACCACCTAAAAAAATCAAGACAAATTTTAAAATGCATCATTTCCAAATCTAATTCCCAAGATAATGTTAAAAAAATGTACATGGAGAAGGTTGGCAAGGATCAGATGGCGTTTCAACTCGTTCCTTTAATTGATGACATGCAGAGAAAGGCGATCCAGTATAGCCAGGTAGGCATTGACAGATAGGTGAATGGTTCACGATACTACAAATTGCGTTGGTGCCACATACTCCTGGACAAGGATCTGCAATATAACAACAAAATGTAAATACTTAAAAAATATTCCTTCGTGAAAGAATATGTTCAGAGGAGCACTAAAGGATCACTTACCAACGCATTTGTACTGCCTACAAGCTTTAGACCTATCACAATCATTGTTAATTGTGCATTCTGGTTGACAACCGACTGAAATAAATAAATAGAAGATAATAGTAGAGTTGCTTCCACAATTATCGATTTATAAAAAGGACTAGATTAAATTATTACTCACCATATGGATCTCCATAATACTCTGGAATGCAGGCGCAAGATCCTGAAATAAATATAATGAGCGTATATTAGCAAGCATTTGGGACCACATCAATTGCATCAATCATGAAAATTTAGCAAAATAGTTTTCTAAAATACCTCGATTAATACTTTTATAAATAGTTTTTTTTGTTTACATCTTGACAATTTTTAAGTTCAAATTGCCACGAAACTAACCTGCGCCATTTCTAGAGGTACATACACTGTTGCTTCCACAAGGGGATGGGGTGCATGGTTCAGGTTCAGGTTCCACTAGTTTAATTTGAATCAAGGTACATTCAAAGAATGGGTTCCCTTCATATCCCGGAATACAATAGCATTGTGCGCGATGATTGGAAGCTCTACATTCAGCTGAAATGAAAACAAGGAATAATTACTTAGCAGTCCTTTGGTAATTAAAATGTTTTAAATTTATTACTCACCATTTACCCCACAAACACCATCGCAGGGTGACTTGCATTTATTTCGAATACAAGCTTTGTCTTGTCGACAGTCTTCATCAATCGAACACTCGTGCCTACAGTTGGGAGGAGCACCAATGAATGACTGCAGACACGTGCACTGCGCAACACCATTAATATTTCTGCACTCGCTGTAACAAATAAAACGATATTAGTATTAAAATTAACGAGTATTAATTAGTTCTTAAGTACAAAAATTTCAAAGGATTAAAGTTCCAACTTTATGAATTGTTTCTGATAATATTTTGTTGCAAGACTCGCAATTGAGTTAAATGATTTGAAACAAAACTTGACTTGTTATATTGAATGGCATTGTTAAAAAATTGATCAATTTTATTTCACCTGTTCAAGCCACATGGTGAGGGATTACAAGGATCTCTGGGTTCAGGCTCTTGAACTTTGACAATTGGATAACAGCCGTAGAAAGGATCACCATTTGTCCCTGGTGGAAATTATTACTTTTAGGACAATGTTTCAACTTACATGTGCATTGTGAAACACCATTAATATTTTGACGTACCTGGTGGACAAGAACATATCGGAGAGTGGTTGATGACTTTACAATTTGTATTTTGTGCACATGGGCCTGGGCAAGGATCTGTGTGAATACAATAATTTTCATTTACATAATGTTCATACGTTTCGCGAAAGCATTTTATAACAAAAAGTAATAGTTTTGCATACTAATCAAATGCTACTCACCAGAACAGTGCTGGTTTATGCAAGCCTTAGTTAGCTCACACTCAGCTGCAATAAAAACAAAGGATTAGCTAGGAGGCTGCAGAATTTATCTCATAGGTCATTTCCCCTCATATGAGGGCCAACACTACTTTTCTTCAGTTCCTCCAAATCATTCCAACACCATTGATTGAACAGAGAATATTGTTATTGTCACTCATATGTCATTTCAAATTGTTAGATTCCAGTCAAATGCGTCGTGATATTTCAATTCTTGTACTTACAAGAACTGACACATTCCGGCCGACACGATGGCGGAGAACCTACATAATTTGGAAGGCATGAGCAAATTGCGCTTTCGCCAACAGTTCGGCATTGGCTGCAATAAATAAAACAAGGTTAATATTAAAATTACTTGCACAAGGTCATGGATGGGAATAAGGGTTAACCGATTTATTTAAAAAATCGATTAAGTGCAGTACTCACCTGTAAGGTCCACAAGGACTAGGGTTGCAAGGGTCTCTCCGTATTTCAACTTTCTGTGGTGGAGAGGGAGGAGGAATTTGGTGACAACCCCTTACAGGCTCTCCGGTATATCCCGTTAAGCAACTGCAAAGAGGAGAATGGTTCACAACGTCGCATTGGGCTGAAATAAATAAAACGGAGAGTTAGATAAGCATAATATTGCTTCAAGAATGCAAAATAAAAATATATTAAATTTATTACTCACCATTATATCCGCAAGCTCCGGGACAAGGGTCAATGCAGTGTTGATTAAAACAGGCCTTGTTATATGGACAATCAGCTGAAATACAGAACAGAATTAGTTATTCGCAACAGAATTGGTCTTCCATTGTTAAAAATTGGAAAAAATTGTTACTCACGTGATATGACACACTCTGGTCTGCATTCAACGTAAGGGTCCCCTGAATCCAAAACAATATAATTAGGAAAGCTAATTCTTTCCTAAGAAAAATAGCCATGTTTTGATAACTCACCAAAGTACTCAGGGATACAAACACAGGCTGGCAGAATGAAAAAAATTAAATCTAAAGGTTTACATATAATCAAAGAATAATGCTTACCGGCAGCATCATTTCTGTTTTCGCAACGAGCGTCTGCAAATTGGAATTAAATACCATTTGTAATATATTTAATACACAGCTCTACAATGCGTGCAGAGGATTCATGGGGCTTACTAATTCCACCTAAAAAGTAAATCCAAAATTATATAAACAAATTTGTTATATATTTAAAACTTTAATTTTCAATGATCTAATAATAATAGAAGCTTACAAGGGCTTGGGACACATGGGTTTTGCCGTTCCTGTATTATTTCTCGAACTTCATAGCATCCATGCAGTGCATTTCCTATAAAATAATTAAATCCACTCATTAAAAATAGATGTACGCATAAATCGTTACATAACCAATCCAACTTACCTGTATGCCCTGGGATGCAATAGCAATTAGGAGAGTCTGAAACCACAATTTCACAAATTACATTTCGGACTAATATACTACTAATAAAATAATAAATTGAAAATATTGGTTGTTATATATTACGATTGATTCCGCGACACTCTGCATTAAATCCACATGCGCCTAGCATAATGATGCACATTTGTAAGTCAATATCCAAATTTGAGTATAAAAAAAATGGATTACATGTTATACTCACCTGTACAGACTGGAACGCATTTATTTCTTGTACACGTCTGGTCACCCGGGCATTCTTGTGGTATCGTACACTCAGGTCGACAATTTGGTGGGGCTATAAATTCATGTTTCGTTTTAGTTTACAATTTTTAAACGCTATCAAAAGTAGAATGTATCTTTTGAAAACTGACCTCCAATATAATCTTTAGCACAGGAACATGCTAAAATAGTAAAGTATTAAATAGTAAAATATTTGTAATGTATGTGATAGTTGTTAGCAATTGCAAAACTCGAAACAACACAAAACTAATTCAGAGGTAAAAAAAACCCTTACCAGCAGCACCGTTAATTTCTCTACACACAGAGTTCGGACCACCTGTTGCAGAATATATTGGTGTCAATTCAAAAAATTATTTAGACATTGCATTTATCTAAGAGTAGTTTTACATGGTGATGGGTTGCACGGTTCTGATGGAATATCCACCCTGACTGGTGGCTTTGGCTGGCATCTAGAAAATCCGTCACCAACCAAGTCCGGACCACAGGAGCAAATGGGAGCTGTTTTAAAAACCGCATGGTCTTATTGACGTATTGATAACCAAATCTCATTTCAAATAAATTATTATAGTACATAAGCAATTTCATTGTTATCAACATATCGAAGGAGGTATAATCCTCATTGAGGAATCCTCAAACTTTGCCGTCGTCAAATTAGAATTGACTGTGGGCATTTTAGGCTTTTGTTTGTATTGTAGTTTGAGCTTTATTAAGTCAGACTGATTTAAGCACAGTTTAATTAAAAGATATGCACGTACCATGATTCACAGATCTACAAACGGCGTTGGAAGCACAAGGTCCAGGACAAACTGGTTTGCATTTTTGTCGGACACAGGCTTTCGTCAAATCACACTCGGCTGCAATAATAACAAAGGATTAAGTTAGTGTTTCGGCAGCAGAATTGGATTTGTTAATCAAATGAGAGACTTGTTAAAATAGAATAAATCCAGTACTTACAAGAAATGACACATTCCGGTCGACAGGACGGGGGTGCCCCAATAAACTCTGATAGGTTATTTTTAATGTAGTTAACCGTTGTAGTATTAACGTATTCTATGTGATTTCTGTAACTTACCTTGTAGACACGAGCAAATTGCCAAACCATTTTGAACCCGACAAATGCTGCAATACACACAATTCATGATTTTTTTAATTGAACGACACACCTTGATAATAAAACCGATAAATTTACCTGTTTGGACCGCATGGGTTGGGCTGGCAAGGGTCTTGTGGTTGAGGCTCAATAACCCTCTCAGGTATCACTATCCGTGAACAAGCTCTGAACGCATTACCAGTGTACCCTGTGATGCATACACAGTTTGGAATGTGGTTGTAAACATGGCATTCGGCGTTAACCCCACAAACTCCAGGACAGGGATCTGCAATAAAATTTCCGCTTATATTGAAGTTATGCAATTTTTTGATGTTTTTATCTGGTACAAAATTATGACAGTGATTTGGAATTAAATGCATGAATGCTAGAAACAACCCTTGTTTTAGAACAAAATATCAGGTATCTACATAAAATTAAAATATTAATCTGAAGATTTCCTCACTGTCACTCATCAGAGCAGCGACCCGTTTTATTAAATCTTAAATTGATCATAGGTAGTAAAATTAAATGCTACTCACCAATGCACCGATTTCGTTGACAGGCCTTGTTTTGAGGACAGTCATCTGCACATTTTAAATAATGTAATGATTTGACAAATGCAGCTTGGATTAAAAAAAGTTAAACTTACCGTTTAGAACACATTCAGGGCGACATCCAGTGTAGGGATCTCCAAAGTGAAGATCAATGCACTTACACGATCCCCCACCATTTCTTGCCTCACATACTTGAAACACAAAAACCAGGTTAATACTAAAATTACTTCACAACGTAGTGGGTCGCATGCATCATTTATACTCACCAGCGTTGCTTCCACATGGAGAGGGAACGCACGGATCTGCAATAAAAAGCAAGGGTTAGCAGTAGTTGGTGATATAACCGAACTCAAGTTTTTGACGCTAACCACTTGGAATATGAACCAAAGGAATCTTTTCTTCTGGTTTTTGATAACAGCCGTTGAATGGATCACCAACAAATCCTTCTAAACAATAGCAGTTGGGCTGGTGGGCCACAGTTCGACAATAAGCGTTGGAGCCGCAAGAACCCAAGCAAGGATCTGTAACATTCATTCAAGTTTTGTATTTTATAGTGTGCTAAAAAGTTAAACCGTTAAAATAAATGCAACAAGCCTTTGCAACGTTGCTGAACACAGGCACGATCACTAGGGCACTCATCTACAATAAAAACAAAGTTGTTTAAAAAAACTAAGTAAAACTTAAAACTTACTTGATGATTTCAGATTTGTTAATTGAATGGGAGTTATGGGTATTAAATTCAGTACTCACCGTGCACGACGCATTCAGGGCGACAATTTGGTGGTGCACCAATATAATTTTGTAAGCAGGAACAAGACGCTAAAAATAAATGTAAATAAATTTACAACCCCATATAATAATAAAATAAATATTTTAATTATAAAATTAAATTAACACTTTCAACTTACCAACTCCATTGTTATTGCGACAGTCAGCGTTTAAACCACCTTAAAATGAGAGTAACATTGTTTTATACTTTACTAAATTTAATGCATGGCATGCGTGTGGTCTTACATGGATTCGGAACACAAGGATTAACCGGTTGGTCCAAACGTACAGGTGGCTTTGGATGGCATCCAATAAATGGGTCCCCCACTGAGTCATGGCCACAAGAGCAAATTGCAACTACAGATACAGAAAAAAATTCAATGAAATTCGGAAATAACTCAGCTTAGAATATCTCATGAAATTAATTACCGTGGTTCACAGCCCGGCAGGTTGCTGTTGATGCGCAAGGTCCGGGACAAACCGGAACACAACGCTGGTTAACACAGGCCTTAGTTTGCTCACATTCAGCTGAAATAAATAAAACAAGGGTTAGGTGGTAGAAGGTAGAAGACCTAAACTCGGTTCGCCTCTGACGCAAAAGCCTGCACTTTTTGCACTTGAAATTTTTATTTTAAAGCTGGAATCATTTCTTGGAAAATGTCTTCTACTCACAGCTGGAGACGCATTCCGGTCGACATGATGGTGGTGACCCGATATAATTTGGAAGGCACGAGCAAACTATAAGTTTAAAATAAAAATACAGTTTATGCAGTGTACAAATTTAACCCGGTATGATTCGAGTTTGATTAATTAAATTTCCTCACTTGCGCTTTCACCAACAACGCGACATTGGCTATAATAAATAAAACAAGGTAATATTAAAACTACTTCCACAAGGTGATGGTTGCCAGCAAGGGTTAGTTATCAGGGGCAGTAACTTGACCCAGACCAATGTATATTCCTTTGTTGTAGCGTGAGTGGAGTGTTTTAATGTAAAACTTTTGCGAATTATTAACTTGAATGACTGGCTTGGTTAATAATGCTGTCCAAATATTCACCTGTGAGGTCCACATGGAGCTATGAAATTTGAACAAGACGTAGGTTTTAATACAATTTGGGTGAATATGGTTGATTATTTAATATTCTTAGTTAGCTATATATAACTTACAAGGTATACATGGGTCTCTCGGCTGCTGTTTCACAATTTCTACAGGAGCTGAAATTGTTATTAAGGTAATCAAAACCTGGACAACCTAAAAAAAATAAGTACTTACGTTGATGACAAGAACGGAAGGGGTCCCCGGTGTAACCTAACGCAAAACCCATGTTAAGCTAAAAGAAACAAAACCAATTATGGAATTTTGAGGCTTACGAACCTGGTATACATTGACACGAAGGGACATGGTTGCGAACATGACACTCGGCTGAAATAAAACAAGGTTTAGTTATCAGGCAACAAACAAGACATTCCACTGTGTCAAATTGATGATTAACCCCTCAGTTTAAAAATTAGACTACATTTATTACTCACCATTAATCCCGCAGATTCCAGGACATGGGTCTAGAGAAATTTGAATAAAAACGTCAATAATTATGAAAATTAACGGGGAATAAATAAATGTTGGTTTAACCAGAATAAAAATAAAATGTCACTAACCGACACATTTAAACTGCAAGCACGCCTTGTTCTGGGGGCAGTCGTCTAGACATTTAAATACGACGAATGTTTTTATATTTACAGTTCGGATCGTTTAAAAAAAGAATCTTACCGTTTAGGACACATTCAGGGCGACATCCCGTGTAGGGGTCTCCATGGTACAAATCTAGGCATTTGCACGATCCAGCACCGTTCCTTGTTGTACATTGGCTGTTGGGACAAAAAAAGTTCATCATTTTGATTATGTTAATAACCAATTGCTCTTGTTTTGGTGAAAGTTAGTGATATGAATAAAACATTGATTTTTTAAATTGAATGACATTATTAAAAATCGACCAAATTTATCTCACCTGTTTGTTCCACAAGGTGATGGGTTGCAGGGATCTACAATCACGTCATATTCAATTCGGGGCGGAGGTTCGACTGGTTTTGGTGAACATCCTCGGAAAGGATCGCCTAGCATCAATTAGGGTAATACGTAAGCAATAAAATATTGGATCATTAAGTTAAATTAGTTAAAAATCTTACCCAAATAACCGGGAATACAGGTACATATAGGTTCGTGATTAACAGCTCGGCAGTTGGTATTGTACCCACAAACTCCATCACAGACTGGGAAACATTTCTGTCGTACACATGCTTTATCTGCCGGACAGTCCGCTGCAATTGCCATGAACGAGAGTAAACAATTGGGCATCCATAGACAAAAGCAAGCATTTTTTTAAATTAAAAACGTTTCAAAAAATTTCAAATACTTACGGCTAATAGTACACTCAGGTTTGCAAAACGGAGGACGCCCAATGTATCCCTCTAAGCAAGAACATGCGGCACCACCGTTAACTTCTTTGCAAGTGGAGAATGGGCCACATGGACTCGGTTCACAAGGATTGGTTGGAATAATCTCCCGTTGTGGTGGTATTATTCTCATACATCCGCTGAATGGATTGCCAGTGTGATCTGGGGGGCAGGAAATTAATAATGGTAATTATTACTTTCAGGACAATGTTTCAACTTACATGTGCATCATGAAAAACCATTAATATTTGACTTACCTGGGGGGCAGGTACAAATAGGGGTGTGAGCGTGAGCCTTACAAAGTGCAGTCGGAGCACAAGGGCCATTGGCACAGACCAGCTCACATCTTTCTCTCAAACAAGCTTTGTCAAGCGGACAATCGCCTGGATATAACAAGGATTTATGCATTGAATTTCATATCAGACCATAGTTAATAAAATTGAACCAATTTATTGCTTACTGTTTGAAACACATTCTGGTCTGCAATTTGGTGGTGATCCAAAATAAGAAGGAGAACATGAACAAATTGCACTTCCTTGATGATTCCGACATTGGCTAAAAATAAATAAAACGAGATTAATGATTTGTTAAATTCTATGGCAGACGTTTTTAATAAAATCGATTAATGTGTTACTCACCTGAAGGGGCCACAAGGATTTGGAACACAGGGATTTGTAGGTTGATGAATTATTTCCCGTATTTCTGTACATCCACGGAATGGATCACCTTCAAATCTTGATATGCATTGACAAGTAGCAACATGATTGTTGACGTAGCATTCTGCAAAAAAAACCCCGAGTTAGGAAGCAGCAGACTTTAAATGAATTGATGACTTGTTAATTGAGCTGTAAACTTATTACTTACCTGCATTGAAACCACATTGACCAATACATGGATCTACAGAAATTTGACAAAACGAAAGAGTTTAGCAATGAATACCCAGTACATAATTCACGACATTATTTAACGCGATTTTGATTTTAAAATAAAAATAAAAAATAACTTTGGGTAATTCTTGTTGGAATGCTGGCTACTTGAATATATAATTGCGACAAGTGTTCAAAACCAAAAAATAACCAGAATAAAAATGAAATGTCACTCGCCTATACAATGGTTATTAACGCAGGCTTTTGTTGTTGGGCAATCGTTATTTTGAACACATTCAGGCCTACAACCGACCCACGGGTCTCCGAAATATCCGTCGACACAAACACAAGAACCAGCACCATTCCTAGCAGAGCAGATGGCTGAAATAAAAAAAAACGAGGTCACTTCTAAAATGTCATCCACAGTGGTGTAATTAAAATACATACCATTTGTTCCACAAGGTGAGGGGTTACATGGATCGCGAGCCTCTTCTGGTGGCGGTGGCAGATATTTTAGCCCTTCACAACCAGTGTAGGCATCGCCGTTAAATCCTGTCAGGCAATAGCAAACTGCTTGATGATTTAGAGCCCTACATTCAGCTGCAATAAATCAAGAAATAATTATTAAGTTAGCTCAGGTCAACCCACTGCCAATACTTTTTTTCACTCATGCAAGATCATTTACACTGAATCCGCAGGTTTAATGAAAGTTGGTTTTGTCACTTTTACGGATGTCAAATTGATGACTTCTTAATAGAACGACAAATCCTTGGTAATAAAGTGGAATAAATTTGTTACTCACCGTTATATCCGCACGCGCCTTGACATGGATCTATACAAATGTTAAAAAAACACATATTGTTTTTACTGGTTGCGACAATAAAATTGAATTAAACCATTTTTGCATAACCATAAAACAAAGGAGTGCTTATTCATGTGTAATATAATTATTTTATCCAGAGTAGAAAAATAAGACGCCACTAACCAATACAATGGAAGTTGGAGCAAGATTTATCAGAGGGACAATCTTCTGAAATGCTGCATTCAGGTCTACAATTGGGTGGAGACCCAATAAAGCTTCTTGTACAAGAGCAAGCTGCGAATCCATTAATATTCCTGCACTCGCTGTAATAAATAAACGAAATTAACCTGGTTCTCGACGGGTGAAAGACTCGAGCTCAGGTCAAATTTCTTACCTGTTTGGCCCACACGGCGAAGGATGGCATGGGTCAGTTTCAATGACACGTCTCTCCAACTCGCAACTTACGAATGGGTTTCCAACGTGTTGTGGGGGACCTGGAATTATTAATTATTACTCTTAGGACAGTGTTTCAAGATGTGCTATGGGATTTCTGTAACTTAACATGTGCATTGTGAAACATCATTAATACTTTGACTTACAACTGCAAATTGGAGAGTGATTGAGGACTTTGCAGATGCCTGAAGGGGCACACGGACTTCTCAGACATGGGTCTACGGGGAGCAAAAAAGGTTTATTTTAAAAATAAGCAAGGAATTTAAATAACTCTCTGGATTTAGTTTCCAATAATGCTGTCTTAATTTGAGAAATTTGTTGCGACAAAATAATATTATCATGCATAATAATAACAAATGTCACTAACTTGAGCAACGCTGTTGTTGGCATGCTTTGTCTAAATCACACTCCGATGAAATTATACATTCTGGTCGACATGAAGGTGGGGAACCTATGTAGTTTTCTAGGCACGAGCACAAAGGGCTTCCATTAACATTTCGGCACAGACTGTTGGGACAAAAAAGAAATTACTATTAAAATTATTTTCACAAGAGATGAACGAAAGCAAGGGTTAGTAATCAGGCAGCAATAACTGTTAATAAAATTGATCAAATTTCTTACCTGAATGGTCCACAAGGTGAGGGATGACATGGGTCATGAGGCTGTGTTGGTTCTACCCTAATGGGAATGGGAATGAGATGACAACCATGGAAAGCATTTCCTTGATATCCTGATATACATTCACAAGTAGGTATGTGGTTGTAAACATGACACTCGGCTGAAATACAAACAGTTAAGGATCAATTAATTGAATAAAAAACAATTAGATCATAGAATAAATTTATGACTCACCGTTTACTCCGCAAACTCCAGGACAAGGATCTACAGAAAATTGAGAAAATGAAAAAAGTAAGTACCGAATATACGCACTACAAAATATATGTAATTCTGAAAATTCATGTCACTCTGATTCTCACCAGTGCACCGATTCCGTTGACAGGCTTTGTTTTGAGGACAATCATCTAGGCATTAAAAAAATAGAATGACATTTTTGCATCAATTTACAATTTACCGGATTTGATGGATTATGGAAGTTAATTTTCTTACCGTTTAAAACGCATTCGGGTTTACATCCAGTGTAGGGATCACCAGAATACAGATCTAAACATTTGCATGAACCAGCATTGTTTCTTGTGGTGCACACAGCTAAAATGAAAAGACAAGGTTAAAAATATTCGATTTGTTAATTGTTAATTTATTTACTTTTGTTTAAAAAAAATTGGAATAAATTTATTACTCACCATTGCTTCCGCATGGTGATGGGTTACAAGGGTCGACGGGTAAATATTCGACCTTTGGTTCATGTGGTGCAGGTTTCACTTGACAGCCATTGAATGGATCTCCGATAAAACCAGGCAAACAGTAGCACATGGGGGAGTGGGACACAACGCGACATTGAGCTGAAATAAATAAAACGTTAGTCTTTAACATTACTTCTACAGGGGAGTGTTTGCATGGATGCGTAAAAAAAGAATAAATTTATTGCTCACCATTCACGCCACACGACCCCGGACATGGATCTACATAAATTTAAGAAAAAGACTTTTACAAATGTTGACAAAAAATAAAATCGAATGTCCATTTAACCACAATAAAAATGTGTAAAACTAAAAAACACAAAGTGTCACTTGCCAGAACAATGTTGGTTCCTGCATGCCCTATCAGAGGGGCAATCTTGGTTAATCAAACATTCTGGTCGACAATTAGGTGGGGCGCCGATAAATCCGGATAAGCAAGAACAGGATGCAACTCCATTAGTTTCTCTACATTGGCTGTTGGGACAA